>SRPY01000016.1:0-129268 GCA_018360145.1 Claviceps africana
CCCGAGAGGGCGAGGCCCTGGGCGCCGCAGGGGGTGTGAAGCCCCTCGGGGAGCGACGCGATGAAGTCCCAGATGTGGGCGGCCCGGCAGGCGGCCTCGATCCGGGCCTCCGGGGGGTCGGCCGGCCGGAGACGGTCGTGCTCGATGCCGAGCGCCACGTTGTCCAGGATGGAGCCCTGGTAGAGGACGGGCTCTTGCTGGACGAGCGCCACGTCGCGACGGTGTCTGCGTCGATGGAGCGTCCTGATGTCGCGGCGACGGCCGTCGTCCCTCACCCACACGGTGCCGCTGGAGGGATCGTAGAAGCGCTCGAGCAGGCCGATGAGCGTGGACTTGCCGCACCCGGAGGCGCCGACCAGGGCCGTCATCTGGCCGGGCCTGATGGACATGTCGATGCCGCGGAGGACCTTTTGCTTGGGCCGCAAGGGGTAGGCAAAGTGGACGCGCTCCAGGCCTGCTTCCAGGCCCGGGCCCTTCTCGTCGACGGGACGTGCGACGGCGGCGCCCGGGTCGTGGTCCTCGTCTTCCTCGGCGTCGTCATCGTCCAGCAGCACGCGCGTCTGCCGCAGGCCCAAGATGTAGTTGATGGCCGTACACGCCTTTGAGATGCTCGTCGTGTGCTGGAACAGGGCCGCCGTCGCGCCCCCCGAGTAGATGACGACCATGTACACAACGTAGAACTGGCGGAGCGTGTACTCGCCCGTGGAGACAAGCCTGCCGCCGTACCAGAAACCGAGGCCCATGACGAGCAGCGACGCCGACTGGCTCAGCGCGTACAGGAACGCCTTGACGCCGAGGCCGCCGATGCTGTCGCGGACGAGATCCTGGAGACTCTGGCTGTAGCGCTCGACGACGGCCTCCTCCAGCGCGAGGGAGCAGACGGTGCGGATGCCCATGACGGCTTCGGCGGCGACGGCGCTGCTGCTGGCAAACGACCTGGCCGTGTCCTGCTCGAACCGGACTTCCAGGCGTATTCGCAGGTATCCTGCGCCGACTATGACCGGCATCGCGCCGAGGCACATGGCGAGGCCCAGCTTCCATCCTGAGATGACGGCGACGGTGCAGCCACACACGGCGTTGACGATGCTGATGACGACGAGGGACACGTTGAAGGAGAGCAGCTCCTGCAGGCTCAGCGGCTCCGAGGCCAACCTTGCGACGAGAGCGCCCGTGTTGTTCTCGGGCCTGTCGAAAAACGCCATGTCTTGTCGGAGTGTGTTGTCCAAGATGTCGCGTCGATAGAATCGTATGATGGTCTTGATGGGTCATGATGAGCTTCTTCTTCTTCTTCTTCTTCTTCTTCTTCTTCTTCTTCTTCTTCTTCTTCTTCTTCTTTTTTGTGTTTGTCATAAATTTTCCAAAAGAAACGAAACCGGCAAAGGGTGAGGAGGTAGAGAATGAGAAAGAGAGGGAGAGAGAAGGGGGGGGGGGGGGTGGTGCGACGTCAGACGACAATGACAGAAAGCCCGACGTACTTGAGCAATGACGTTTGAAATCCATCCTATCGTGGCATAGACCAGTATACTGCAAAGCCCAATGGCAAAGAACATGATGGCAAAGAACCTGGCCTTGTCGAAGTCGGCCCCTCGATACACTTCCAAGGAATTGGCGACCACGACGGCCATGGAGGATGACAGGAGTCCTGCTTTGGCATCAGCAGTGTTGGGCCAAGAGCGAGCTTGCCGCCGTGACGGTTGATGAAGGGAATTTCATGCTCACCTCCGGCCGTACAACAGACGAGAGTCACGCTCAACGGCCGCCACAACGTTCGTTGCTCCTTTATTATCAAGAAGAGCCCATGCAGCAGCCCGTAGCTGCTCAGAGTGCCATGACGCCTGCTCTCCCCCTTTTTGCCACTGCCACTGCCACTGCCACGACGCGCCGTCGGAGTCTGTGCCGAATCGACATCCGGCGCAGCGACGGCGCGCTCCTCCTCCTCGCCCGAGGCGACCGAGCCCTCTTCTCCCTCGACCGGGTCTGGCATGTTCTCGGCGAGGTCCTGCGTCCTGGCCAGGCTGGCGTACGCACCCCCGAGGGCGACAAGACGGGCATGCGTGCCGCTCTCCATGACCCGGCCTCCCTTGCCGAGCACGATGATGTTGTCGCTGTCCCGGACAGTCGACAGCCGGTGCGCGATGACGACGACGGTGCGGCCCCTGGCGATGTTGTTCAAGGCCGCCTGCACCGCCTTCTCGGCGTGGGCATCGAGCGCGCTGGTTGCCTCGTCCAGCAGCAGGACTTTGGGATCCGAGACGATGGCACGCGCAATGACGAGCCGTTGCCTCTGTCCGCCCGAGAGGGAAGCTCCCCGTTCGCCGATGCAGCTATCGTAGCCCCTCGGCAGCTCCGCGATGAAGTCGTGCATCAGGACCGCCTTGCACGCCGCCACCACGCGGTGCTTCTTTTCCCCGTCGGACAGGCCATCGTCGCAGCCGGCCAGTCCATCCATGACGTTCTGGTATATGCTGCCGCTGAACAGAGTAGGCTCCTGCTGCACAAGCCGGATCTTGGTCCGCAGCCACCGCAGCTTGATGCTCTCCAGCCTGTGTCCGTCGAGCGTCATCTCCCCGGACGAATACGCGTACCACCTCTCGATGAGGCCGAATATCGTGCTCTTCCCGGAGCCGCTGGCCCCGACTATGGCCGTCACCTGATTCGGCCGGATCTCGAGGTTCACGTCCTGCAGCACGGGAGTGTTTGGCCGCGCAGGATAGGAGAAGCCTACGCCCTGCAGCCGGATGTGACCCTGGAAGTCGGCCGGCTCGATGCCGTCCTCGGAGAGCGTATCCATGTTCGAGACCCTGTCAATCGTCGAGAACAAGTTCTGCGCGGCGGCCATGGCTTTCGACACGGCAATCATCTGTGGCAAGATTTGCGTCAACGCCTGCGCGGCGGCCATTAGGGCGGAAATGACCCTGCCGAGTTTACGTTAATACAGGCCGAATAAAGATGGGGTTTATTCTTCTCTTCTTCTTCTTCTCCTTTTTCGTATTAAAAAAAAGTGGCTGTGCAATTGTCGTGTCACTCACGTCATGATCGTCCCCGGCTCCTGAATCTCGCCCCTCGAGTACATTCGAAAGCCCTGCCAAAACGCCAACGAGTACGCGGTAGTAATGCTAAAAAACTCAGCCGGGAACAAGACGGCGTGCAGAACCGACTTTTCCTTCCCGACCCGGCTCGCCTCGCCGAGCATCTCGTCAAACCGGGCCACGAGCCTAGGAATCGCCCAGAACGCATGCGCCGTGCGCACCGTCGACAGGGTCTCCTCGGCGAGAGAGCCCGACCGGTTGTAAATGTCCAACATGCGGCTCTCGATCCGGGTGTCCAAGTAGACGCAGATGAGTATGATGGCCGTGTTGGCCGGAATCACGACGGCCGTGATGAGCGACAGCTTCCACTGCACGGAAAAGGCCACCACGAAGGCGGAGACGAGCATGGAGACGGACTGCACCATGAGCCCTAGTTTCTCGGAAATGCCGCGGTAGATGACGTCGCCGTTGGCGCTGACTTGATCGGCCACAGACAGGGACTGCTTGTCGAAGAAGGCTATTTCCTGGCGAAGGAGTTGGCGCACAAAGTCGACGCGGAGGTTCTTGATGGTTCGGATGGCCGTGGTGTTGATGAGCATCTAGAGGGTCCTCGTTTTTAGATGGATTGCAGGCTGCGTTGAGGGAAAGAAGAGGAAAAGGATTAAAAACAGAAAAAACAGAACAACACAGAACATGACAGAAAAAAAGATGGGGGAAAAAGGGAGGCAAGAAAGGAAAAGCAGGGAAACGAGGAGGAGAATGTACCGTCCACGTAAAGACCAACGCAAGCCTCCCAATAAAAATATACACAAAAAAAAGACTATTCGTGATTGCCATTGCACCATCTTCTTAGCGGCCGCTCCTTCCTCACGGAGTGTTCTTGCCAGGGGGGTCTAGGCTCATCGGTTCACGTACGTATAGTGGACGACCTCGCTCATGTACGCATCGCGAGACAACTTCCCCGTAACAAACCGATGAAAGAGGTTGACGAATCCCCCAAAGGCGAGGTTCATGAGCGGAAGCGTAGTGCCGGCTGCGATCATGGCCACAAATGCGACAAAGTTGAATGTCCAGCCCGTCTTGTCATTGTATCGAAAGACGCGCTACATTGGGCGGTCTCGTGGATTAGCTTCTGACGCGCGTACCAACGTCAACTTTACGGGGGAGGCAGAGGTAGACAGGCAGATGGATAAATCATACGAGAAACGATTTCATGTTTGCTGTAGGGGGTTTGTCTTGATGGCTTTCCCTTTTCCTGTCATGTTTGCTTCGCCGACGTTCGGTGCTTGTTGCAACAAGACTGGGTGCTTTGTCGGAAGTCCTAGCGGGAGATGGAGCAGCCTCTGCCGCCTGTCTCACGTCCATTTCGTGTTTAGTGGTGGCACGACAAACCACTTGTGGTGAACTTGAAATTTCAACACTATCTATGGTCTAGGTTGAGGAGAGAGCGGAGAGATGGTAAGTGGCAATGGAGGGAGAGGGGTTTCAAATCATCAGGTTTGTCTCGTGGCAGCGGGACTATCAGCTCGGTATTTTTTTATTTATTTTTTTTTTAAAAAAAAAGAAGAAGAAGAAGAAGAAGAAGAAGAAGAAGAAGAAGAAGAAGAAGAAGAGGAAGAAGCTCCGCCACCAGAAAATGCCCGCCTCCGACGAGAAATCCTTCGTCCTGAAAGAGAGTGGACCAAAGCTCAGGCGACGAGAGCGCGTAACAGTTAAAGCATAGAGCTTGTACATGATAACTCGGACGCTTGGCAGGAGACAACGGAGCTGCTGATCCTTGCTTACAAAGTCGGTACCGAAGAAGACAATCAAGGATTTAGCGACAAGGAAGTTTTCACGACCCCAGCGGGCCGTAATATTTTGGCGGGCCTCGTCGTAGTTTCCATGCTTTTACCGTAGACTCTGGACTCTGGAGCTCGATCCTGGCAGACGACGTTGGAACCAGGATGAAGCAACAAAGTTTTTGCCATGATTCATCAGAATGGGACTGTGCCCCCCTCCCTCCCCCTCCCTCCCCGGGCATTCTTTCGGTCGGCAGCGTCGGCGTTTAAGATGTTTATCTCCTCTCCCATATGCAGATGGCAGCCAAGAGTGAGTGCTGACCATTGGCCCCGGCCTAAATGTGGCGCCTGCGGTCGTATTGCATATATACACATACACATGTATGTATATGCATGTATATAAATAGTGTATTTGGCGTGCTGCAAAGTGTTTCAGATTGCTAGGTCCTGCAGGATCTTAATGACCCGTATACAGAAATGCGGACCCGCGCTACCTTGTTCTCTGTAGACGGTTAAGAGTGTATCTGTTCATTTCGTGCCAGGTTCAGCTCGCGGGTCTTGCATTCCAGGTTTTGGATGTAGTGTGCATAGTCTTGTACTGTACTCCCGTAGAATCTGTATTTCGCACCACGGAGCTATCCGCGGGAACACATTTTGACGCGTGCTTGTCTGTGTACATCACTGTTTAAAATGACGTGAAGCATTTCTCTGCGAAGCTAGAATAACTGATAGAAGTAGAATCTAAATACACATCGTTTCGGTCATCAAGTTGGTTCAAAAACACCTGGGCTTAAACATTACTACGCCGTTCTGGAAACCCCCTCAGCCATCTCTTTTCTCTTTTCGAGTCTCAAAGAGCAAGAGCGTCACCGCAGAAGAGTCCCAGTATGGCGTCGCCACTCATCATGTCACGATCCGATGTCGAAGAATCCGCCCTGGCTCGAATAGCGAGATCGTGCAACATCTCGCCAGGCGCAATAGAGGACATCTACGAGTGCACGCCGACACAAATAGACTTGTGTGAGCAAGAGAAGCCCGACATATACCAAATGATCTTCTCCATCACTCCCGAACTCAGCCCAGAACATTTGCGTCAAGCTTTTCGTCTTATTGTCGCACGAAACGCAATTCTTCGTACCCGGTTTTCTGAACTTGAGTCGGGAAAGACCATTCAAGTTGTTCTCAAGCTGGAGGAGGTGGAAGACGACATCATCCTCCCGCATGGTTTCCACGGCGTGGACGAGCTTCTTCGGATGACCAGGCACAGAACGAGCAGGCAATGGCTTGGCCTGCCTCTCTTCCAGGTCGTCTTTATCGGCAGTAAATTTGTCGTTACAGTACACCACGGCGTCATGGACTACTGGTCCTGGACTACCCTGTTCAACGTCGACCTTCTGGCAGCATATTTAGGGCATCCAGTTCCGGACCGACCGCCGTTTAAGGACTTTGTATATCACTGCAATTCTATTGAGGAGTCGGTCGCCGAGAACTTCTGGAAGCAGCGGCTTCAAGGTGTCGCATCGTGCTTTCCTGCCGCTCACGACTCGGAAGCTTCTTCGAGTCTGATCAGAGAAAGTGCTGTGCGAGAAACCACGTTCGAACCAGGGGCAATCAGAGACGGGTTCATCAGCCAAATGCCGTACTACATAGAGGCGGCATGGGCGATAACGTCGAGCATATACGCCGCAAGTGACAGCGTTACCTACGGATACATAACATCCGGCCGATCGTCATGTTCAAATGGACTACAAAGCACACTCGGACCGACATTTAACGAGGTGCCCATCCAATTTCACCTTCAACGGAACATGACGGTCAGCCAACTCGTGAAAGACAGAGCCACCTCTATCCGACAGCTTCAGGCACATCCAGCAGTGAACTGGGGACTGGACAAGATAAGAGCAGCCATTCGGGCAACCAATAACACGGACGGCGTAAGATACGGCACACTGCTGAACATCCTGCCTGAACATCCCGAATCATCTTTTCCAACTTGTCCTCCAGACACCAAGTGCGACGATGATGTTAGAGCGAGGATGTTCTGCGATGACATTATGCCCTTTGAGGGAGGTTGCTCTCTGCATTTGAAGTTCAAATTACTTCCTGAAAGTTATTCGCTTACTGCGCGGTTTGAACCCAGGTCCATTTCCGAGAGCCGTTTAAATCTCGTTCTGGACCAATTTGAACACGTGCTACGGCTCTTGCTGCAAGCTCCTTCAAACAAGACGCTGGGAAGCTTGGTTTTCCTTAATCAGTGGGACAGAGCGCGAATCTCCACATGGAACAGCAAGCTGGTTCCCGAGGAGACGGCATGGTCCACCGTTCACACGGCGTTTCATGCGCAGGCGCGTGTGCGGCCGGAGGCCACGGCAGTCACGGACATGAGACAAATGCAGCGAGTCAGCTATCATGCTTTAGAACAAATGTCCGATGGGCTGGCAAAGCTATTGCGTAGCCGAGGCATATCAAGCAATGTCCCCGTGTGCCTCGTGTCCGAGCGGTCCACGTGGGCCATTGTCGCGATACTCGGCATCATGAAGTCCGGTGGTATCTTTGTACCGGTGGACAGGAAAAGCAGCCGCGAGGACAGGGCTGTCATTTGCTGCAAGGCGCAGCCTCGTCTCGTGTTGGCATCATCCTCACAGTACGCTGCGTGCGTCGGTCTTGTCGCGGATGTCTTGGTTCTAGACCCTGACTGTATCAGCCAAGCAAATTCATGCGATTTTCAGTTCTCAAACAAAGACGAGCAGGGCTCCAACTCAACAGATACGGCACTGCTGCACTTTCAATTTACAGGAGGTAGTACACGCAGTAGTGGCGCTGGGAAGGAAACAAGAGGCATCATGCTCGCGCACCGTAGCCTCGTCTCTTCTGCCACATCGCAGGCGAGGGCGATGGGCTGGCAGCCTGGCAGTCGCGTGCTGCATTCTGCCGAGTACGCTTCCAGCTGGAGTATGTGCGAGGTTTTTGGGACGCTGCTTTCGGGAGGTTGTATTTGCATCCCCCCTGACGAGAATCCCCCTGACGAGAATCACAGCTTCGCCGATATCCTGCCCAGAGCCCAGGCGGACTGGGCGATCATTGGCTCAAGAGGTCTTGCCAATACGACTTGGTCCTCCGTGAGAAACAGCAACCGGCACTTGGCCGAGTCGGTCCTCTTGATGCGCGAACCACGGCGCGTCCGAGAATGGACGGCCCGGGCAACCCCTGCGTACCAGTCCGTCTTCCGCGGCTGGGGCAGAAGCGAAACAGGCTTCATAAGCACCACGGCGCGCGTGCCTGACTTGTGCGCGGAGATGGAACACGAGGCGGAACACGGGGCGGAACACGAGGTGGAGGACGAGTGCATTGGCTTTCCCATTGCATCATGCTCCAGCTGGATCGTCAGCCCACACAATGTCCACGACCTCGCCCCGGTGGGCAGCATGGGAGAGCTGCTGTTTTCCGGCGCCGGTATAGCCCAAGGATACTGGGGAGATGACGCCAAGGCGGCGAACTCGTTCATCTCGTCGCCCCGGTGGGCGGCCTTGTTCCCGTTCGCCGCCGAGACGGACAAGTTCTATCGCACGGGATACCTGGCTTATTACAACCCAGATGGATCCATTGCCCTGGTGGGGAAACGAAGCAATCGTATCAGGATCAGGGGGTACACGACACAGCTGGAGCATCTGGAGAGGACCCTGCTTCATCATTGCCTTCAGTTGCGAGATGTGGTCTGCTTGACGCAGATTCACGCTGGGGGGACCCAAGTCGTAGCCCTGGTATGCTTAGCCGACTCCCGGTTGCCGTCGCAGCAAGCACTGCAAAGGGTTCATAGCCGTTATCAAGAGATTGTCCAGCAGCACGTGGCAGCCATTCGAGGGATTGCAGAATCGAAACTGCCTGCTGCGGTGGTCCCCGGCATTTGGCATGCGGTGGAAAGATTGCCGTGTCTGGACGATGGAGATTTGGATCGGCATCGGATTCGCCAGTGGCTGAGCGGCTGACGTCGTGCGAGTCACTGTCTCGTTTGTGTATCTAAATGGGCACGAGGATCGGGAAGAGGAAGAGAAAGAGAACGCGCAGACCACAAGAGGTTCGTTTGGTTCTGCAGCGAACGAAGCTCCTGGAACTACCTCATGCTAGAAACAGGGAAGCAACGTGAAATCCACGAGCTGATGTGCGTCGCGGACTCGTGGTCGAAAGCAAATGAGAGACAATTCAAGGTGGTATAATGGTGTCTAAAAGCCCAATACTGCCGCCGACATGATGCCATCGCCGGCTTTGATTACCAAAGACCAGTATTGATGGCAAACCGAGCACTCGACAAAAGGATCAAATCAGAGCATAGGTTCAAGTCTCTTTATCCAGTCACGCCCCGAGTTAAACCGAGTGTAATCCTTGCAAGTGTGACACGGGATTCACTCCGCAAAGACTGACAAATATTTAAGACTACCCCTACGTTTCGGCATGTCCCCATGTTGCCCGGGGAGCATAGGTGGAGTCAGTCCTAAGCTTATATAAGCAGTCAGACTATTATCGGGCCACTTATATAGTAGGGTTACATTTTATGCTTAAAATATATTGTTGAAAATAACAGCTATTTTCAGGGGACTCCACCAACTATAAGGACTCTTAACAGGCCTTATAGAGACCCTAGCTCTGACCTTTAGAGGGACCCTTATAGGGACCCTTACAGGGCTTTTTAGGTTAAAAGCCAGCAGCGGCGCACGCGGCATAAGCGCGCGCGCGCGTGGCAAGCGTAAAAATAAATATTCTAGCTAAAAGCTTATAGCTATAAGCGCCTTACTTTTTTAGCCTTTTTACCTTTAATTATACCCTTTAGTAATTAATATATATTTAATTTAAAAGCTAGTAAACTATTAGCTTTAATAATTAATTTTTATAATAATAAAGTATATTAATTAAATTTTAATTAAAAATTTAAGCTAAACTATTAAATAACTATAAAGCCTTTAATTATATAATTTATAAATTACTTTAAAGGAGAAAATTAAAGATCTTTAAAATTAATTTATATAATAATTAAAAGGCTTAAAAAGAAATTATAAAGAGCTTTATTATTACTAAAGTAAGGGAACTTTTATCGGGCACCCTTGTTTTGTGTACTTGGCACCCTAAGTGCTGCAAAGGGCCAAGCCCTACAAAAGAAGAAGTAAATTATATAAATCTATAGAAATTCTTATATAATATATATAAAGTATATAAGAATAACAATTAAATGCTTTCTATAGCTAGCTATATAATAGAACTTCTTATAGTATTATATATATTTATTTACATTAAATAGTAATATATATATATAGTTTATATACTTTAAATAATTATTATTAAATCTAAAAAATCTTTTTTTATTTTTTAAAAGTCCTTATAGATATATAATAATTATTTTGATTTTTATGTCTACACTTACCTTTATAAGTATTTTCTTACATTTTCTATAGATAAATATAGCTTCCTGTGGGGTGCCGAATACACAAAAGAGGGGTGCTAGATAATAGCTCCCTAAAGTAAAGGGAATTTTCCTATATTTATTAGCTAATTTTTAAATTTTTTAAGTTTTCATATATAAAATTTTATTGAGTTAATAAAAAAATATATATATTAATAGTTAGTTTAGATAAATATAAGTTTATTTTTTTATTTTTTTATATAAATAAATTTTATAAAAAATAAAAAATAGCTTATAAGCCTTTATTAACTATATTAATTTATTAATAAACTTAATAAATATATAAAGAAAAATATATTTTTCTTGATAGCTATTTATAATTATATAAACTATTAATTTAGGATTTATTATTTATAATATTTAATAAATTAAATAAAATTTACTTATATTTTATAAACTAAAATTTAATATATTTTAAAGACTAAAAAGTATGTATAAAGCTTTTAATATAGAAATAAAGCCTATAATAGCTTACTATAATATTATAAAGACTTTTTAATTATTAGCTTATTAAGCCTATTACTTTAATATTTTAAAGAGTAAAAGCCTTTATAAATAATTTATTTTTAATAAATTATAAACTTAAAGTAATTTTTTTAATACTTAAAAATTTACTAAACTTTATAAAAAAGCTAAAATATTTATTAAAAATTATCTATATTTTCTATATTAAGTTAAAGACTTAAAAAAGACTTAAAAGCTATTATTTATTTTATAAAAATAAAATAAATTTATTAAAAAAAGTCTTTCTTTCTATAAAATAAAAAAATTATAATATAAAAGAAATTTTACTTTTATAAAAATAAAATCTTTAAAATATAGAAGCATTTCTTCTTTTATAAAATATAGAAAATTTCTATTTTTATAACAAAAGAATAAAGGTATTTCTCTTTATAAAAAAAAACCTTATAAAAGCTTACCTTTTATAAAAGCCTTTAAAATATTTTTATTTTTAAAGGCTAAAACCTATAAATAAAAGCTTTTATAAATAAATTATTTATAAATTCTTAATTTATAAAGCTTTTTATTTATAATTTAATAGCTATAAACTCTATAAATTTAAAGCCTTAAGCTAAGAGCTAAGAGTAAGCTTAAGTTAATTTTAAAAATTAATAAATTACTATTTAAAATAATAATATCTTTAATATTTTATAAAAATTAAAAGATTTAGCTATAATTATAGTTAATAACTTAATAAATAAGTTTATATTAATAAATATACTATTAAAAAACCTAAATTTTACTAAAAGTATAAGCTAAAATAAAGCTTTTAATATATTAAAATTTTATAATAACTTTATTATTAAAGAATTTAATAAAAGGGTTTATAGCTTTTAAAAACTATAAAGCTAAAAGAACTAAAAAATTATAATTAATAAAAATAAACCTTAGTTATTTAATTTAAAGCTTTAAAAATACTTAATTTTTTAAATAGTTTTAAATAATTTATTAGTAATTAGTAATTAAAATTAAGCTATTATTTTTATACTTTTAAGAAGAAGTTATTTTAAAGGCCTTTAAATTATTATAATTTAGTAATATAATTTAATAAAAGCCTTTAACTTTTTAAAAAAGTAGTATTTTTAAAGTATTAAAATATAATATAGCTTTTTATATTTTTAATTTTATAGCTTAAATTTTTAAGGCTTTAAAAGATTTTTAAAGGCTTTTAATACTTTATTTAATAATTTACTAATTAAATTAATAATTTCTAATATTCTTATAAAACTTATAAATTAAGTAAATTAGTATTTATAAATATTAAAATCTACTTTTCCTTAATAAGTAAAAAAGTAACGCTTTACTATAAGAATTAATAAAGCTTTAAAGGTCTTTAAAGGGGCATTAAATTTATAATTTTTAATAATAAATATGTTAAAAAAGTAGTAAAATAAAAGCTTTATAATAATTAAAGCTTTAAATTATAAAGCTATAAGCTTTAAAAAATCTCTATATAAAGGCTTTAAAGAAAATAAAACCCTTAAATCTTATAATAAAAATAAAAATAAAAATGAAAATAACCCTTAAGAAAATAAAGGAAATTCTAAGATTCTTTTTTTAAAAAAAGGTAGATATTAGCTTAAAACATCCTTTAAAAAGGCTAAAAATAAGGCCTAAAAGGGCATTTTTATATTAAATAATTTTAACTTTATTAATAGCTCTATAAAGGTTTTTAGCAGACTTAATAGCCTTAATATTAGTAATAAATCTATTAATTTTAGCAATTTTAATAGTATTACTAACACTAAAAAAGACCTAAAAGATAAAATATTTTTTAAAGCCTTTAATTTTAATTATAAAGTAATAAAGAACTCTTTTCTTTATAATATAAGCTTTATAATATATTTAATTAATTTTAAAAAGCACTTTATAAGCTATATTCTTTATAAAAAAAGTAAAGCTAAGCTTATTTTTATTAAAAACCTATATTTTTTAAAAAATATAAAAAAGCTAAATTTCTAATACTTTATTAATAAAACCTTAATAAATATAAACCTTTAATCCTTTAAAATACATTATATTTTCTAAGTTTAAATATAAATATAATTAATAAATTAAAGTATTATTTAATAAAGGGCTATATAAATACAAATACCTTATATTTAATTAATAAGTTTTATATTAATCTTTTAAATATTAAAAAGTATAGCTTTTTCTTTTTAATAAAAGATTTAAATATACCTTTTTTAAAATTATTTAATAGCTTTTATAGCTATTATAATAGTTATTTTAGCTATTAAGTTATTAATTAATTTATAAAGGTTCAAATAATCTTATAAAAGCCTTTATAAATAAAGGAAGCTATTAAAATTAAAGAATTAAAGAATTTTAATAAATTAAAACTATTTAATATTATAATTTTTTTTAATATTTATAGCTTTAAGTTGAGTCTTTAATTCCCTTAACTTAGTCCTTAATTTCTTTAAATTAAAGCTTAATTTTTAAAGAGTATAATTAACTTTAATAAACCTTTTTAATATATTTTTAAAGGCTTTAGAAGGCTTTAAAGAAGAAAAAGGTTTTTTAAAGCCTTTAAAGGTATAAACGCTTTAATAAAAGGCCTATAGACTCTTTAATAAGCCTTAGTAAAGAGCTATAAAAAAGGCTTTATAGGGCTTAAAAAGCTAATTTTAAGTATTAAAAGTTAGCTTTTAAAGCTTAATTTATACTAAAAAGTATTAAAACTAGCTAGAATTTAATATATTTAGCTAAGGTATTTAAAGCTTAACTTTTTAAAGAAAATAAGCTTATTCATTAAAGAAATATTAGAGTTTTTTAATATTAAAAATAAAGATTTTAACTACTTAGCTTATAATTAAATAAAGATAGTTAAAAGACTTAATAAAAATTTAATTTCTAACCCCTTTAAAGCTTTAAATAAACTAAAGGGAGATATAGTTAAAATAAGCCTTACCCTTTATAATAAATAGTAAATTTATTTATTTTTAATAAATTAAAAAACAAAATTTAAGTAAGCTTTATAAATACTTAATAAAAAGAGCTTTACTATATTTTTAGTTATTAAAAGCTTCTTTAAAGCCTTAAAAATGAATTTAAAAATTACTTAAAATATTTATATTTTAATAAAGGTAAAGAAATTCATTTTACTTCATAAAGCTAATTAGCTAAAAAAGAGATAAAATTTATAACTTTTTTTCTTTATATTTATAAGTAAAATAAATTAGCTAAGTGTTTTATTTATATTATTATAAATATATTATAGGCTACTTTATATTAGTTTAATTTATTATTATATTTATAGAAATTTGTCACTATTTAAGTTATTAATTTTATAAATTTGTTAATAAATTTAACTAAATTAATATATTTAATATAATTATTAGCTAATAATTTTAATAAGCCTTTTAGGCTTAATTATAGCTTTTTTAAAGCTATAGGCTTTTATTATAAAGTTTTAATTCTTTTAAAAAAGAGACTTAAAGCTTAAAAGCTAGCCTTTAAAATTATATTTAATAAATTACTTACTATAGTAGGTTTTAAAATTTATATAATATATATATCCTTTAAAAAGCTTATAATAAAAACTAGCTTTTTTAGAATTATAAAACCTATAGACTTTATTTTTAATAGCCTTTTTAAGCTTTTTATAAAGAATAATAGCTCTTTAAAGAGAGATTTTCCCTAAAAAAATACTTTAAAACCCTTTATAATTATAAAAAAGGCTAAAGTAAATTTAAAACCCTTTAATTCTTTTATAAAGAATAATTCCTTAAAAAGGGAAAAGTAATTTAATAAAGTTATTTTTAGTAATAAAAATTACCCTATACTTTATAATTAGATAGTTAGAAATAAGCTTAGCTAAGCCTTTAATTTTTAAAATTAATATTTGTTTAAAAAGATTAATTTAAATTCTAAAATAATAAATATTAATATAAAAGCTATAGTATATAAAATTTACTATAAAGTATAACTAAAAGTAAAAAAAAATATATTTAATAATAAACTTAAAACTTAAAAGTAAGCCTTAAATTTATTAAATAAAGCTAAATAGTTTAAAGCTATTTTTAATAAATTAAAATAACTTTTAAAAGCTAAAACTTTTAAATTTATAGAGTTAAATTAAGTCTTTAAAAGCTAGAAAATTTTAAAACATTATTTAGTATTAAAAGTAAAGAGAGATAAAGAAAATAATTCTTTTAAATATAAAATATAGCTTATTACTAAAGGATTTATATAAATAAAAGGGTTAACTTATATAAATACCTTTACTACTATTAGTATTCCCTTTAATTAATATATTTTATTAGCTTTAATAGCTTAAAAAATCTAAAAACAAAGTAAGTAAACTTTATTAAAGCTTTTTAAAATAGCTACTCTAAAGAGCTAATTTATTTAATAATTTTAAAGGGTTTTATAAAATTTATTAAGTAAAATTTATACTTAGCTAAATTAGCTAAAAGCTATAGTTATAAAGCTTTTAAAAAATAAATAATTATCCTTAAAAAGACCCTTTATAGCTTAAAGTAAAGCTTTAAAGAGTAATAGTAAACTTTAATAAAAGTGCTAAAAAGCCTTAGCTTTAGCCTCTTTATATTTAACCTTACTATATTTTATAATTTGATAACTAAATATTTATTATTACTTATATTAAGAATTATCTCTTAATAAAGCCTAATTTATAATATATAAAAGAGCTTAAAAAGGCCTTATATAAAGCTTACTTTATAAAAGATAAAGGCTTAATTAAATTTATATTAAAGGTGTAAATATAGTGTAATTAAAAAAATAAAACATTGAAAAATTATTAAAAACAGTATATTTAAAAGGCTTTAATATACTTAAAGCTAAAAAATTATAAAGTAGTTAGAATTCTAATATAGCTAAGGGTTTTAAAAATATAGCTTATAAAGCCTTTAAAAAGCCTTAAAGAAATTAAAGAATATTAAAGTATAATAAAGACTATTATATATTGTGTTAGCCCTAAGAAGAATAACGTATATAGCGAACAGACTATATACTTTAATAATTTAAAGGTATTATAAAAATACTATAACTATAACTATATAGTTAAAATAATTAAGGCTAGTTTTATTAAGAAATTATTAATTTAATTAAATAGTTTAAAGTTAAAAATATTAAAAAAAGTAAAGAAAATATAATAAATTAGCTTTAGTAATAAAATACTTTTAAAAGAATACTATAGTAGTAATTAAGCTTAAATTAATTAAGTTAATTAAAGTATATATAATGATTTATAATAGTAGCTATATATATAAAAAGCTATTTAAAAATAAAGGACCTTTTTATACCTCTTAATTAATTAATTCTTATTATATGAAAGGTCTTTTCTCCTTTTATAGCTATAATAGCTTGATTTTTAACTATATCTCTTTATATATTCTTTATAACTATTTAGCTTAATATAACACTTTTTTAAAATAATACCTAACTTTATTAAAGCTATAATTTAATATAATTTAAGGCTAAAGAAAATAAAATATTAAATAAATTCTAATTTAAATAAATAAATTAATTATTTAATTATTTATAGCTAATTTAATTAGTTTCTTTTCTTTATAAATAAATAGTATATTAATATATATAAGTTTATTAATCTTAACTAAATTTAATTAAACTAAATTTATAACTTATATAATAACTATAATATTTCTAAACTAATATTAAATATTTATTTCTTTAAAACTAAAACTATAGTTAAAAAAAGCTTATACTTAATATATAAAAGGTATTTTTAAAATAGTAAAAAATAAAACTATATTAAGTATTATATAAAAGTATATAAATATTTATATATTTTTTAAATAAAGCTTAGCTTAAACTTCATTTAATAAATTAATAGCGTTATTAATATATAATATACTATTAGTTTTAGTTTTTATAAAATATATAATAAAACCTATCCTTTATATAATTTTTTCTATAAACAAATTCCTTTTTAATTTTATATTTAATAAAGCTTTTAAGAAAGAGCCTTTAAAATATTTTAAATATATTTATAAATAAAGTAATTTCTAAAGGTAGCTTATTATTATATATAAATAAATTATATTATAAGACTTTTAAGTACTTAAATTTATATTAATTAAGTTAATATTTACTTAATTAAATAATTTCCTTTTTAAAATAAAGGGTTTTACTTTAAGAGTTTTCTATGTTAAATTTATTTTTATTTTTTATTATAAGGCTGCTTAAATAGTGTGTCGGCCTAAGAAAGAAGAATATATATAAGTAAGCTATATACTTTAATAAATCAAAGGTATTGTAAAAATGCTATAACTATAACTATATAGTTAAAATAATTAAGGTTAGTTTTATTAGAAAGTTATTAAATTAATTAAATAGTTTAAAGTTAAAAATATTAAAAAAAGTAAAAGGAATATAATAAATTAGCCTTAATATTAAGGTGCCTTTAAAAGAATACTATAATAGTAACTAGGCTTAAGTTAATTAAATTAATTAAAGTATACTTAATAATTTATAATAGCTATATTTATAAAAAGCTATTTAAAAATAAAGGACCTTTTTATACCTTTTAGTAAATTAATATTTATTATATTAAAGGTCTTTTCTCTTTATAGCTATAATAGCTTAATTTTTTACTATATTTCTTTATATATTCTTTATAATTACTAAGCTTAATATAATATCTCTTTAAAATAATAGCTAACTCTATTATAGCTATAATTTAATATAACTTAAAGCTAAAGAAAATAAAACATTAAATAAATTTTAAATTTAATAAATAAATTATTTCTCTTTTAATTAAATAATTTATTTTTTTAAATTTAGGTTTTTAATTTTATTAAATAAATTAAAGGTAATAAAGATTAATAGCTTTTATTAAGTTTACTTTTTTTTAAAAGTTATTTATTAATTATTAATCTTTTCTTTATAATACTAAGCTTTTTTTTATAAAATTTAACCTTTTTCTTTTTTATTTTATTTAATTTTAAATATATTTATAAATATTACTTTATACTTAAATTATAAAAAGTTTAATTAAAATAATAAATATATAAATACTAAAGGTAAATATAAATATAAAAATATTATATTATTAAATCCCTTTTTTTTATAAAAAAGGTAAACGTTTTATAGTAATTATATAAATAGTAGTACTAAGCTTAATATTTTTTACTACTTTAATTAATACTTTATAAATATTATTTTATATTTTACCTTTTAATTTAATAATTTAATTTATTTAAACTTAATTAATTTAATTAACTTATTAAAGCCTTTAAACTAGCTTTTCTTTCTTTTTATTTTCTTTATTATTTATAATAATATTCTTTTATTATTATTAATAAAAGAATACTTCTCTTTATTTTATTAAAAGTATTAATTTTACTTTAATAATTAATTAAAATAAAGGAACTATTATATTAAAAAAATTTAATAGCTATATTAAAGTTAATTTACTTCTTTTACACTTTTTATATAAGTTATTATTTTATTATTTAAGCTTAAATATTTATAAAATATTACTTATAAGTTATTATTTTAGCTTAATAATTTACCTTAAAGATAATAGTAATAAATAAGTTAAGCTTTAATTAAATAATTAAGAAAGTAGTAATAATAATTTTAAAGTAAATAATAAAACTTAAAGTATAGCTTAACTTATATTTATTAAAGTAGCTTTACTAAGCACTATATAATATTCTTTTTAAATCTCCTTTATTATTAAATTCTTAAGCAGGCTCTATATTTACCTTAATAGTTAGTTTCGTTAAAGAATCCTAAAGCTAGAAAGGGTATAAGGGTCTATATATATAAGCTTATTAGCGGCTATATCTAAAAGGACTTTAAAAGTTTACTTAAGCCTAACTATATATATTAAACTATTTATATTAAGGATATTATTTATAAAAATTATTGCTAAAGTATAAGTTTAAATTTAATTAATTAATTAAGCTTAAAAAAAGCTTTTAAAGCTTACTTTATTTTAAGCTTTAGTATTTATAAATTATTATTAATTATAAATATTTTATATTTAATAAATCCTTTTAATATATAAATAAAGAAGGAAAGATATATATATTTATATTTAAAGGTACCTTTTTAAATAAAGCTAAATACTATAATTACTTTAAAGTAATATAAATAGTTAAAAAGCTATAAAATTTACTTTTACTTCTATATAAACTTTAAAAACCTTTTTTTATACTTTACTTTATAAAAGTTTAAATAGTAAAGACTTTTATAATATTAATTAAAAATAAAAGCTATTTAATAGTTTCTAAAGTAAATAAAGCCTATTATAAAGTGCCTTTTATATTATCTTTTATATAAATCTTTTATATTTAATCTTTTATTATAATAAATACTAATAAACTTATGTCCCGTGGCGCAGTGGTCAAGCGCCCGGATGACCGCTTGCGGTCGCAGGTTTAAATCCTGCACGGGACACGGGTTTTTCTTAGTGTGCGTGCGGGGGCGGGGGCGCTAAGAAAAATCAGACCCTAATTGGCTAAAAGGGGAGTGGTGGCCCCACTTCTAGCCCATTAGTGCTTAGTTAGCAGCAAAAAAGTGGGTCTAGTCCCCCTAATTTTCTGTTGCTGACTAAGCGACGCGGATTAGCCACTTCTGCGTTATAAATAGGCAAATTACCCCCTAGCTCTTAGGTTGCAGAGCCGGTTTGTAGCTATAATTGCTAGGAAAAAATAGGTAATTGGGAATAAAAAAAAAAAAGTGGGGTAGCGGTGGTATATGTTAATAACTAAAAATGAAGGAGGTATAGGGTAATTTATAGTTAAACCGGTATTTTATAGTTGGAAATAGGGACTAAAAAAAGCAGATTTTAAATGTATTTAGTAGGTTTTTCACCCTATTAGGCAACTAACTAATTAATAATTACTTAGGTAATTATTAATTAGCAACCTAATAAGGTTTTCCTACTAAAAAATTAGGTGCAGAGGTTCTAGATACAGCTAAGAGCATAAAATGCTTATATAAAAAATAGCTGCTAGTGTACTAAATACAATACAATACAATACAATACTAATAAACTTATTTTTTTATAATTTATAGTAAGTAATAAAATAGTATTTTTTATAGCTATTAATTAAAATATTATTATCTTTAATTAATATTTTATAACTAAAATAAGTAATATAATTTTTAAAGCTTTATTTAATAATTTTTATTATAGTAACAAGTATAAATTAATTAAGCTATTTATTTTATATATTTGTAAATAAAGCTTTTAAAAGCCTATAAATATTAATTATATAAGTTTATTATTAGCTTTCCCTTTATTATTTCTTTAAAAATAAGACTTTTTTATAATTAATAGTATTAAAGTTTTAAAAATTATACTTTTTAATATAAATAAACTATTTAGTTTTTAGCTAAAAAACTATAAGCTAAATTTAAAGTATTTAATTAAAATCTTTATTAATAAAAAATACTTTTTTTATAGTAAAAAAGTATTTATTTTATTTATATATTTAATAAATAACTATAATAATAAGTAAATAATTTAAAGTAAAAGAATTTAATACTTTTATTTTAAGTTATAAAATATTTTTAAAAAATTTAAATTTTTATAAAGTATATTCTTTTATTTTTAATTAAAAGATTTAAATATTAAATACTTAAAGAAAATTTAAAAGAAGTAATTTCTTTTTTAATTATATAAGTAATATAAAGAAATAATAGTTTAAATAAATATAGGCCTAAAGAAATATAAAAGCCTATAGAAAAAAGTTAAAATAAAGTATTTTTTTTAATAAAAAATAAAAGCTTTAAATATAATAAATAATAAAAAATATTAAAAAAGGGGATATTAAAAAAAAGAGAAAAAAAGAATTTAATTAAGTAAAGTAATAAAGGGGTTTTTTATTCTTTATTAGCTTTAATTCATAACTTATAAACTAATACTATTAAGTAATTATTAAAAGTAAAATAAGCTTCTTTAGGAAATTAATTTATAGATTTATTTATTAAAGTAATTATTAAATAATAATAGCTATTATTATTTATTTTAATTAAATAAATAAGTTATAGTTTAACTTTTTATATTAATAGTTTTCCTTTTTATATATATACTTTTTTTTTTCTTTTTTTTATACCCTCTTTTTTATTTAATTATTTAATTAATTAAATCTTTTTAATTATAAATTTTAATAATTAGCTTTTATTTAATCTTTTAGATATTATTAATATTATTATTAAAAGACTTTATAAATAGTCTTTATTATTAATTAATATATTAAAATAGTATAATAAAGGAGATATAATAAAGATAAATATAAAAACTTATATAGTAAGTAATTATTTAATTAAATAATATAAATTAAGGCTAATATTTTATAAGTTTTATTATTTTTTTTAAATTACTATATATTTAAGTATTAATAAAAAAAATAGTATTTCTTTAAATTTTATAATTATATAAAGAAAGAAAAAGATGAAAAATTATTTTAAATATTTACTTATATATTTAATAGCTATTAATTTTTAAATTAAGCTTTTTAAGTTATATCTTTAAAAATATTTCATTATATAAAAAGTTGTTACGGGACGGAACTCCTTATATAAAAGGAGGATTCCTAATAATATAAGTAGGAAGACAACTTCATTACTATATATAACTATGCACCTATTTATAACTTATATGTATTCTCTTTTATAATTCCTCTTATAATTATTTATAACGCATTCTATAAGTTATAAATACCTACGCTTTACGTGCTATATTTAGTATATAATAGGTAGTAGTAATTACTATTTCTTTTATATACACTAAATTATAAATATAAAGGCTAATTACTTATATATTAATAACTAAAGAAAACTAATAGGCTTATAATATTAAATTAGTAACTCTAAGCCTCTCTTTAATTACTTAAAACTAAATCTAATAAATATACTAACTCTAAGTATTTTATAAAGATTTTCTAAAGTTTTAAAATTATAAAAAACCTTTTATTTCCTAAAAAGACGCTAAGAACCTTAAAACTTTTATAAAATACTAATTTATAAATAGTAAGCTATAGATTTAGCCTAAACCTATTTAAGTTAATTAACCTTACTATTAAAATTCTATAAATAGCCCTCTTATTAATAAAGAACTAAAAGCTATAAAAAGAATAATAAATTAAATAGAAAAGTTTAGACTTTTAAATCTCTTTAAACTAAAAAACAGTCCTTTAAACTCTTTATAAGCCTCTTTCTCTATTAATAAGCTAAATACCCCCTTTTTTATAGAAACCTTTTAAATTAAATAAAATAATATATTAATAAAGAATAACTATAGCGTTAATAAAAGGGGACTGCTAAAGACCCTAAGATTTAACTTACTTTTACTAAAAGAGAATCTTTATAGCTCTTCCCTTAAAGAAAGATATATAAATATAAACACTTAAGTAATTTCCTTTAATTTTATACTAGCCTTTATTAGCTAAGCTTAGGAGAAGGCTTTAATATTTATTAAGCTAAAACTAGCTTCTATAGAAATCTCTTAAAATAAAGTAATCTCTTTTTTTAAAGAGGAATTTAAATAATAAGACCTTTATAT
This sequence comes from Claviceps africana, assembly GCA_018360145.1. Classification (NCBI taxonomy): domain Eukaryota; kingdom Fungi; phylum Ascomycota; class Sordariomycetes; order Hypocreales; family Clavicipitaceae; genus Claviceps; species Claviceps africana. The sequence goes on from SRPY01000016.1 coordinate 22,270, forward strand.
TAAATAAACTAATACTAATATAATAGAGAATTTCTAGTGTATAATAGCGGAATTTTAAGTTAAAAACTAACGCACTTTAGTAAATATCTGCTTACTAAGCTAATAAAACCTTAAATCTTAATTTATAGAACTACTATTAACTAACGCTCCCTTTTAAAAAAAACTAGGTATTTATTATAATAAAGTAATAATTAGCTATAAGGAAAATCCTTTATAATAAGCTCTTATAAATAACGCTAAAAGGTTAGCGTCTTCCTTTTAATATTAAGAGACCTACTTAAACTATTAACTAATAGTAAACTTTAACTAAGAATACTTTAATATATATATTTTATATTTTAAGGAATAAAGTTAACGCTTTAATAAATAAGCTTTTTAATGCTTATTAACACACTATAGTTAGCCCTTGCTTTCTATTATAAAAGAACTAGCTATAACAGTTAAGTACTAAGGAACCTTTACTTTAGTACTTAATACCTATAATAGGTATTTTAATACCTTATAGAAAATAAGGAATATTAAGTACTTTAACCCTAAGACTAACCTTAAAAATATTAATAGTAAGGCTATTTACTATAAAGGAAAGGTAGCTATTTTTAGTAATATAGATCTTTAGGTTTAAGTAGTAAAGAACTACTATAGTTATATAACCTTAAATTATTAAAATTAAATTTAACGCTAAATTTAGTATTTATTCTAAAGGCTAGCGTTAACTTAGTATAAATAGTATCTTAATAACTAAAAGTTATTAGAAATAAGGGGTTTACAGAGGCTTTTGCCCTCTGGAATACTAAGGTAGTGAGGCTTAGTAAGCCAGCGGTTAGAAGGTCTCTACAGCGCTATAGCGGTTGCTATAGGCCTTATTCCTACGTTAAAAGCTTAATGCACGCTTTTTAGCACGTATAATACGCTAAATTCTAGCTTATAGAATATAAGTGAATTTTCTTAGATTTTATCTAATTTATTTAACGTTATAGGTAGCAGGTTTAATTAATAGTTTATATAGTTATAAGTAGCTATAAGGAGATAAGTGCTTTTCCTTATATACCTACTAAGCCTATTAATAAATCTATATAGCTAGTAAGGGCTTATAAGCTACTTTTTATTTTCTATAAAATTTATTTATATAGAAAAATAAAAAAATAGACTTATAGCTATATAACTAACCTACTAATATATATATTAAAAATTTACTTAGTGAAAATCTATATATAAAAAAATCCTAAAAATCTAAAAATTAAGAAATTTATATAAAAAAATTTCCCTTACTTTAGCAATAATAAAACTCCTTATATTTCCTTTCTATAACCTTTAATCCTTATATAATTTAATTTTAAAGACCTTTTATTTCCTCCTTTAAGGTAGCCTATAGGTTATATAACTTAAGGCCTTATAGCTACTAAGTAGCGTAGCTTAAATCTTTAATTAAAATTTAGCTAGTGTACTTTATTGCTATAAAAATTAATTACTAAGGCTAATAGTCCATTAGCTTCTTAATTAAGCATGTACTAGCTGTTAAAGCATGTAATTAAGGGCGAAAAGGCTAGAAAAGTGGGGCGCTTATAGCTATAAGCTTTTAGCTAAAACGTCTATTTTTACGCTTACTATACGCGCGTGCACGTATATATTGCGCGCTTTGTCGCTAGCTTTTAACCTAAAGACCCCCTATAAGGTCTCTATAGAGGTTAGGGTTAAGGTCGTTATAAGGCCTATTAAAGGTCCTTATAGTGGATAAGGTCTCCTAAAAATAGCTGTTATTTTTAACACCCCCTCTAAAGAGGTATTCCGAGAGCTAAAATAAAAAGAGGAATACTAAATTTAAAATAAATCTATATAAATCTAAATAAAATCATTTAAGAAAAAGGATAACTGATTTAAAAAGTCGAAAAGCGGGGCTCCTAGTAAAGGTTAAAAAAGGCTATAGTTAAATATAGCTAATTAAACAAAATTTATTGTTAAAGTTAAAGGTCAATTTCAGTAATTATTTTAGTGATTGTTTTATATTTTTTAAATGTTTTTGTGAGGGTTTTAATGCCTTTAGCTAGGCGTTAAGATTTATAGCGATTACTATAGGGATTAAAGCCCTATAAGCTCTAAGAAAATAGCGTGTAGGGGCACAGCTAAGGGCTTTATTAGGCTATTAGCTAGCATTTTGTTAGTATTTAAATAAGCTATTTTAGCTAGCTTAGCTAAGACTTATTATTAATTATAATAAAATTTTAACAAGGTATGCTTAGTGTAGCTGTAAAGTACTGAATTATAGGCGGTCTTTATAGCGCCTTAGTTATTGTAAAAAATCTGAATAAAGGGCTTTATAGAGGCCTTTAGCTCCTTAAAAATGCCCTTTAGCCACTGAAGCTCTCTAAAGGTCTTGTGGATTACATCCGATTTAGCTTCTGTAGTAAATAAAGCTATTATACTAGCCTTTTTACTCTTTTAACTTATAAGGCCGCTAGCTAGCTTAAATAAATATATATAGGTGGATTTAGAAGAGCTTCTATCTCTAGTAAAATCGCTATTACAGAACCTAACTAAGCTATAGCTAATAGCGTTGTTTTTATTTAAATTTTTAAAGGGACCTTTATAAATTATAGCAAGGTTCTAAGTATTAAAGAGGCACTTTAGCAGGCTTTTTATAGCATTTAAATGTTTTAAATAAGGATTAGCTAAGGCTATAGAAAGCCACTGCAGCATAAAAGTAATATTAAGCCTAATAAGGAGCATTAAGTATATAATAGTCCCTATTATACTTTAATATTCTTTAATTTCTTAGCTTTTTAAGGGCTTAGTAAGCTATGTTTTTAAGACCCTTAGCTATATTAGAATTCTAACTGCCTTATAATTTTCTAGCTTAAAGCGTACTAAGGCCTCTTAAATATATTGTTTTTAGTGGATTTTTAAGACCTTAATTTTTCAATTACGCTGTATTTACACCCCTAGAAAGAATTTAGTAGGGCCTCTATTTTCTATAGGGTAGGCCTTATATAAGGCCTTTTTAAGCTATTAAATATATTGTAAATTTAGCCCTATAAAGAGGCAATTATTAACGTAAGTAATAATAAACGTTTTAGTTACTAAATTATAAAATATAGTAGGGTTGGATATAAGAGGGCTAAAACTAAGGCTTTTAAGCACTTTAATTAGCGTTTACTGCCACTCTTTAAAGCTTTACTTTAGGCTATAAAGGGTCTTTCTAAGTATAATTATTTGCCTTTTAAAAGCCTTATAGCTATAGCTTTTAGCTAATTTAGCTAAGTGTAGATTTTACTCAATAAATTCTGTAAAACCCTCTAGAATTATTATATAAATAAGTTCTTTAAGGTAGCTATTTAAAAAGGCACTAATAAAGTCTACTTACTCTATTTCCTAGTTATTCTAAGCTACTAAGGCTAGTAGGATTCGCTAACTAGGGGGAATACTAATAGCAGCAACAGTATCTATATAATCTAACCCTTCTATTTATATAAATCCTTTAGTAATAAGCTATACTTTATATTTAAGAGGATTATTTTCTTTATCTCTCTTTATTTTTAATACTAAGCGATTTTTTAGAACCTTTTAGCCTTTAGGGACTTAGTCTGCCTCTATAAATTCGAAGGTTCTAGCCTTTAAAAGTTACTTAAATTTACTAAAAATCGCTTTAAGCCATTTAGCTTTATCTAGTAAATATAAAGCTTACTTCTAGGTTTTAGGCTTACTTTTAAGCATATTTTCTTTTACTTTAAGTTGTGCCTTATAGTAGATTTAACGTATAAGAGCCCCTATATTGATATCTATTTTATTTAGATTTAAATCGATTTTTTCAGGCTTAAATTGCGTTAAATTTAGTGAATTTTAATCCCTAAGACTAGGGGCTTAGCTAAGCTTATTTCTAACTATTTAATTATAAGGTATAGGGTAATCCTTATTACTAAGAATAACCTTATTTAGTTGTTTTTCCCCCTCTAAGGAATTACTCCCTATTAGAGGTTTAGAGGGTTCTGAATTTGCCTTAGCCCCCTCTAAAATTATAGAGGGTTTTAGGGCATTTTTATTGGGGAAATCCCCCTTTAAAGAGCTATTATTCCCTATAAAAAGCCTAGGGAGGCCACTAGAAATAGGGCCTATAGGTTCTATAATTCTAAGAAAGCTAGTTTTTATTACAAGCCTTTTAGAGGGAATATATACTATATAGGTCTTAAAACCTACTATAGTAAGTAGCCTACTAGGCACTGTTCTAAGGGCTAGCTTTTAAGCTTTAGGTCTTTTTTCTAAAGGCATTAAGACCTTATAATAAGAGCCTATAGCTCTAAAAGAGCTATAATTAGGTATAAAGGGCCTATTAAAGTCATTAGCTAATAATTGTGCCGGGCACGCTAGTTTAGTTAAATTTGTTAATAAATTTATAGAATTTATAACTGAAAAAAGGACGAAATTCTATAAAAATAACGGCAAACCAGATCAGTGTAGGGTAGCCTATAATCTATCTAAAATAACACAAATAGAACGCTTAGCTAATCTATTTTACTTATAGATATAAGGGGAAGAGGTTATAAATTTTATCCCTTTTTTAGCTAGCTAGCCCTATAAAGTAGAATTAATTTCTTTACCTTTATTAAAATGTAAATGTTTAGGGTAGGTACTAAACTCATTCTTTAGGGATCTAAAGAAGCTTTTAATAGCTAAAAATACAATAGGTCCCTCCTTATTAAGCATTTATAAAACCTACCTAAATTTAGTTTTTTAGTTTACTAAAAATAGGCAAATTTACTGCTTATTATAAGGGATAGGGCTGATTTTTATTGTATCCCCCTCTAGTCTATTTAAAGCTTTAGAAGGGTTAGGAATTGGAGTTTTACTAGGTCTTTTAACTGCCTTAGTTTAAGTATAGGTTAGGCAGTTAAAATCCTTATTTTTAATGCTAGTAAAATCTAGTATTCCCTTAGCTAATAAGCTTATTTTCTTTAGAAGGTTAATCCCTAAATGCCCTAGCTAAATATACTAAATTCCAGCTAGTCTTAGCAATTTTTAGTACGAATTAGGCTCTAAAGGTTAACCTTTAGCGCCTAAACTTAACTTTTTAGGCCCTATAGGGCCTTCTTCTGTAGCTCCCTACTAGGCCCTATTGGAGGATCCACAGGCCTCTTATTAGGGCGCCCGCGGTCTTAGGGGCTTTAAAAGACCTTCTGTTATTTTTAGGTCTTTTAAAGCCTCTAAAAATATAGTAAGAGGGTCCGCTAAAGCCTGTTGTGCCCCTTAAGAATTAGGCCTTAATTTAAGGGAATTAGGTGCTAAATTAGGGGAATTAAGGACCCAGCCTAGGGCTATAGACATTAGGTAGGAATTTAATATATTAAAAGCCTTATTTTAGCTTACACTTCCATTAGAATTAGAATCTTTTAATAGTGTATTTACTAGCTTATTTACTAGATTATTAGCTATAATTATAGCTAAATCTTCTAATTTTTATAGAATATTAAAGATATTATTATTTTAGGCAGCAATTTATTGGTTTATAGAATTAACCTAAACCTACTCTTAGCTCTTAGCCTAAGGCCCTAAGTTTATAGAGTCTATAGCTGCTAAATTATAAAGAAAGAAAAAGCTTTATAAAGTAGGAATTTACAGAAAAAATACCTATAAAAGCTTTTATTTATAGGTCTTAGCCTTTAAAAATAGAAATGTTTCTAAGGCCTTTATAAAAGGAAAGCTTTTATAATGTTTCCTTTTTATAGAGGGGAATACCTCTATGCTTTTTTTATAGAAATAAAAGTTTTCTATATCTTTTCCTTTTTTATAGAAGTAGGAATGCTTCTATAATTTATAGATTCTATTTTTATAAAAGTAGAATTTCTTCTATACTATATTTCTCCCTATTTTATAGAAGGGAAGACTTTTTTTAGCGAATTTATTCTATTTTTATAGAAGGAATAATAGCTTTTAAGTCTTTCTTTAGGTCTATACCTTAATATAGAAAATTTAAATAATTTCTAGTGAATTTTCTCTTTATTCTATAAAATTTAGTAAATTTTTTAGTACTTAGAAAGTGCTTTTAAGCTTATAACCTATTAAAAATAAAGGGTTTATAGAGGCTTTTACCCTTTAAAATACTAAGGTAGTGAGGCTTAGTAAGCTAGCGGTTAGAAGGTCTCTACAGCGCTATAGCAGTTACTACAGGCCTTATTCCTACGTTAGAAGCTTAATACACGCTTTTTAGCATATAAAATATACTAAATTCTAGCTTATAGAATGTAAGTGAATTTTCTTAGATTTTATTTAATTTATTTAATATTATAGGTAGTAGGTTTAATTAATAGTTTATATAGTTATAGGCAGCTATAAGGAGATAAGTGTTTTTCTTTATATACTTACTAAGCCTATTAGTGGATTTATATAGCTAATAAAGGCTTATAAGCCACTTTTTATTTTCTATAAAATTTATTTATATAAGAAAACAAAAAAATAGACTTATAGCTATATAACTAACCTATTAATATATATATTAAAAATTTACTTAGTAAAAATCTATATATAAAAAAATCCTAAAAATCTAAAAATTAGGAAATTTATATAAAAAAATTTCCTTTACTTTAGTAATAATAAAACTCCTTATATTTCCTTTCTATAACCTTTAGTCCTTATATAATTTAATTTTAAAGACCTTCTATTTCCTTCTTTAAAGTGGCCTATAGGTTATATAACTTAAGGCCTTATAGCCGCTAAGTAGCGTAGCCTAAATCTTTAATTAAAATTTAGCTAGCGTGCCTTATTACTATAAAAATTAATTACTAAAGCTAACAGTCTATTAGCTTCTTAATTAAGCGTATATTAGCTATTAAAGCGTGTAATTAAGGGCGAAAAGGCTAGAAAAGTAGGGCGCTTATAGCTGCAAGCTCTTAGCTAGAACGTCCATTTTTACGCTTGCCACGTACACGTGCATGCGTGTGTTGCGCGCTCTGTCGCCAGCTTTCAACCTAAAGACCCCCTATAAGGTCTCTATAGAGGTCAGGGTTAGGGTCGTTATAAGGCCTGTTAAAGGTCCTTATAGTGGATAAGGTCTCCTAAAAATAGCTGTTATTTTCAACAAAAATAAAGAGAGATAAAGAAAATAATCCTCTTAAATACAAAGCACAGCTTATTGCTAAGGGATTTATGCAAATAGAAGGATTAGATTATATAGATACCTTTGCTGCCACTAGTATTCCCCCTAGCTAGCGAATCTTACTAGCCTTAGCAGCTTGGAACAACTGGGAAATAAAGCAAGTGGACTTTATTGGTGCCTTTTTAAATAGCCACCTTAAATACAAAGCACGGCTTGTTGCTAAGGGATTTATGCAAATAGAAGGATTAGATTATACAGATACCTTTGCTGCCACTAGTATTCCCCCTAGCTAGCGAATCTTACTAGCCTTAGTAGCTTAGAACGACTGGGAAATAAAGCAAGTGGACTTTATTAGTGCCTTTTTAAATAGCCACCTTAAAGAGCTTATTTATATAATAATTCTAAAGGGTTTTACGGAATTTATTAAGCAAAATCCACACTTAGCTAAATTAGCTAAAAGCTATAGCTATAGGGCTTTTAAGAGGCAAATAATTATACTTAAAAAGACCCTTTATAGCCTAAAGCAAAGCTCTAAAGAGTGGCAGTAAATGCTAACTAAAGTGCTTAAAAGCCTTAGTTTTAGCCCTCTTATATCCGACCCTGCTATATTCTATAATCTAGTAACTAAAACGTTTATTATTACTTACATTAATAATTGCCTCCTTATAGGGCTAAATTTATAATATATTTAATAGCTTAAAAAGGCCTTATATAAGGCCTACTCTATAGAAGATAGAGGCCCTGCTAAATTCTTTTTAGGGGTGTAAATACAGCGTGATTAAAAAATTAAGGTCTTAAAAATCCACTAAAAACAATATATTTAAAAGGCCTTAGTATGCTTTAAGCTAGAAAATTACAAGGTAGTTAGAATTTTAATGTAGCTAGGGGTCTTAAAAACATAGCTTATTAAGCCTTTAAAAAGCTAAGAAATTAAAGAATATTAAAGTATAATAGGGACTATTATATACTTAATGCTCTTTACTAGGCTTAATATTACTTTTACACTACAGTGGCTTTCTATAGCCTTAGCTAGTCTTTATTTAGAATATCTAAATACTGTAAAAAGCCTGCTAAAGTACCTCTCTAGTACTTAAAACCTTACTATAATTTATAAGGGTCCCCTTAAAAATTTAAGTAAAAACAACGCTATTAGCTATAGCTTAGTTAGGTTTTATAATAGCGATTTTGCTAGAGATAGAAGCTCTTTTAAATCCACCTATATATATCTATTTAAGCTAGCTAGCGGCTTTATAAGTTAAAAGAGCAAAAAAGCTAGTACAATAGCTTTATTTACTATAGAAGCTAAATTAGATATAATTCACGAGACCTTTAGAGAGCTTTAATAGCTAAAGGGCATTTTTAAGGAGCTAAAGGCCTCTATAAAGCCCCTTATTTAGATTTTTTACAATAACTAAGGCGCTATAAAGACTGCCTATAATCTAGCACTTTACAGCCGCATTAAGTATACCTTATTAAAATTTTATTATAATTAATAATAAGTCTTAGCTAGGCTAGCTAAAATAGCTTATTTAAATACTAAGAAAATGCTAGCTAATAGCTTAATAAAGCCCTTAGCTATGCCCTTACACACTATTTTCTTAGAGCTTATAGGGCTTTAATCTCTATAGCAATTGCTATAAATCTTAACGCCTAGCTAAAGGTATTAAAACCCTTATAAAAACACTTAAAAAATATAAAATAATTACTAAAATAATTACCGAAATTAACCTTTAACTTTAACAATAAATTTTATTTAATTAGCTATATTTAACTATAGCCTTTTTTAACTTTTACTAGAAGCCCTGCTTTTTAACTTTTTAAATCAATTATCCTTTTTCTTAAATAATTTTATTTAGATTTATATAGATTTTTGTCTTTAAATTTAGCATTTCTCTTTTTATTTTAGCTCTTAGAATACCTCTTTAAAGGGGGTGTTAAAAATAATAGCTATTTTTAAAAGACCTTATCCACTATAAAGATCTTTAATAGGCCTTATAACAACCCTAACCCTAACCTCTATAGAGACCTTATAGGGGGTCTTTAGGTTAAAAGCCGGCGGCGGTGCATGTAATATATATATATATACACATATAGTAAGCATAAAAATAGATATTTTAGCTAAAAGCTTATAGCTATAAGCGCCCTACTTTTCTAGCCTTTTTACCCTTAATTACACGCTTTAATAGCTAATGTATATTTAATTAAAAAGTTAATAAACTATTAGCCTTAGTAATTAATTTTTATAGCAATAAAGCACGCTAGCTAAATTTTAATTAAAGATTTAGGCTGCACTACTTAGCGGCTATAAGGCCTTAAGTTACGTAACCTATAGGCTACCTTAAAGGAGGAAATAAAAGGTTTTTAGAATTAAATTATATAAGAATTAAAGGTTATAAAAAGGAAATATAAGGAGTATTATTATTACTAAAGTAAAGGGAATTTTTCTATATAAATTTCCTAATTTTTAGATTTTTAGGATTTTTTTATATATAGATTTTTACTAAGTAAAATTTTAGTATATATATTAGTAAGTTAGTTATATAGCTATAAGTCTATTTTTTTATTTTTCTATATAAATAAATTTTATAGAAAATAAAAAGTAGCTTATAAGCCACCACTAGCTATATAGATCTATTAATAGGCTTAATAAATATATAAGGAAGAATACTTATCTCTTTATAGCTATTTATAACTATATAGACTATTAATTAAACCTACTACCTATAACGTTAGATAAATTAAATAAAATCTAAGAAAATTCACTTATATTCTATAAGCTAGAATTTAGCATATTTTATATGCTAAAAAGCATATATTAAGCTTCTAATGTAGAAATAAAGCCTGTAGCAACTGCTATAGCGCTGTAGAGACCTTCTGACTTCTGGCTTACTAAGCCTCACTACCTTAGTATTCCAGAGGGCAAAAGCCTCTATAAACCCCTTATTTCTAATAGTTACTAACCTTTATACACTATTTATTAACTTTTATATATTTAATAACTCTATAGCTATAACTAATAATAAATATTAAAAGCTATTTAGTAATTTACTTTAAAATAATAATAATTTCTTTAATAAAAAAACACTTAATTTAGATCTTAATAAAGAAATAAATAACTTAACTTAACTTTTAAACTCTATAATATAGTAATTTAATAAAATAATAGCTAAGCACTTTATAAATAAAGCTACCTTTAAATATATTTAAAAATACTATAGCCTTAGCTATTTATATTAACTTAATAAAGTTAATAGTATTAAATATATTATAGTAAATAATAAAATCTTAGAATAAAATGCCTTAAAGGTAAAATACTATAGTAAATATCTATTACTAAATAATAGTAAAACTACTAATAATTATAAACCCTTTTTAATTCTATATATAAAGTAGCGCTTTTAAGGTTAGAGTAATATAAAGAAATAATAGTTTTATAAAGACGTTTTATATTTTATAAGTTAAGAATTCACTATATAAAAAGTAATAATTACTAATAATAAGGTTTTTATTAAAAAAGATAATAGCTTATATAAACTATAGCTAACTACTCTTTATATTACCTTTAGTATTATTAATAAAGAAAGAGTAGCTTTAAAAGTAATATATTTAATACTAAAGAAAGGTAGTATAATATATAAATCCTTAGAACTTCCTTTTATTTATAGTATTTAAAATAGCCTTAAAAAGGTAGTTTATATTTATTACTTTAAAAGCAGTATTAAAGGTAAAAACTATAAAATATAAATATTAAACTACTATAAAATCCTAAATATTTACTTTACTTATAGCTAAAGGTATATTAATAGTATTATTATAGGCTTCTTTATTATAATATAAAGGGCTAACTTTATATAAATCTTTAGTGCTATATTACTTAAATACTTTATAAAGTTTAATAGTAAGTTTTAAAACTTAACTTAAAGACTTATTAAAATAAAGGAGAAAGTTTATAAAATAAAGGAAAATAACTATAAAAAGGAAAACACTACTATAGTAGTAATATTTATTAGCTTAGTTAATAAATTAACTTTAGAAAACTATAGTAAAGCTATAATATATTTATAAAGAAAAGTAAAGGCTTTTTTTACTTTAATCTTTAATCTCTTTTATATTTATATCTTTATTTTTAATAAAACCTTTTAGTTTACTTTACTTAAAAATACTATTTTTATTAATATTAGTATTAAAAAGCTAGTATTATACTTAATAGTAGTAGAAACTAGTATTATTAATAATACTAAGGTATAAACCTAACTTTATATAGATATTAATATACTTAGCTTATAGGTTTAGGCTATAAAGATACTATAGCTTATAACTATGCCTTTAAGGATTGGTTTTTAATTTATTAATACTAATAAAGCTAATAATAATAATTTTTTATAAAGAACCTATAAGCACTTAAGGGTAGACTTTACTGCTAATATAGCGACTATTAAGCTAAAAATCACTTTAATTAAATTTTAAACTAGCATTATAGATTATTACCCTAGCCTTTAAGGCATTTTTAAATATAAAAAGTAGAAAAAGGCGCCTTCTATAAAAACCTATAAGTCTTAGAAGCTACACTATAATGCTTTAATATATCTAAATAATATAGTTTATAAGAACCTAAGATTAATAAGGTATAAAGAAATGTATTTACTTATAAATAACTGCCTTTCTTTTAATAAAGACCTTATTAGCTATAAAGCTATAACACTATAACTAGCTATAGAATGCCCTATAACCTTTATATATAAAGATATATAGTGACCTAGCTATTGTAACAATCCCCTGCCCTAATTAATAAGAACACTGTATACTGCCTATAAAGCTACGCTAAGCTTAGTAAAAGTAAGAATAAACGCGCCTATAATAGAAACACTGTGTACTACCTATAAAGCTATATTAAGCTTAGTAAAAGTGAGAATAAATATATTTATAATAGAAACACTATATATTATTTATAAAGCTACGCTAAGCTTAGTAAAGGTAAAAATAAAATAAATTACCCCTTTTACTTAGCTTATAGCTATATTAATTAACTACTTACTATAACTAATATTTTTTTTCCTTTACTTTATTACTATTTCTCTTTCTCTTTTTCTTTTATTTTTTCCTTTACTTTCTTTTTTATTATTTTCTTTTAATTTCCTTTAGCTACTTTTAATATCTTTTAGTTTAAATATACACTCTTTTTTATCTTTTTATAAGTTTTATAAACTTTTATAGTAAAAATATAATTTATATATTAAAATAATAATTAAAAAATAAAATACTACCTATTAAAAGATAAATTAAAGCTATAACGCTATATAGTAGTATATTAAGTATATTACTACTATAATTAATAAAAGTAAGACTATTAAATAAAGTGCTTTAATTTTAAAAATAATTTATAATAATAAAAGAATTTAATATTAAAACCTTACTATTTATAAGCTAGCTTATTTATAAAGGTAAAACTATATACTTTTAAGTAGTATTTATTAAGTTTAACTATTTAATTAAATTTAATTTCTATATTAAAAATACTAATAAATTTAGCACTTTATTACTTAAGAGTTTTACTAATATATTACTAAGCTTTATATAAAAGCTTTAGTTTAGCTTTAAAAGAATATCTTTACTTTTATTAAAAAGATCCTTACTAAAGATAAATAATAGGCTTTAATTATTAATAGCTTTATAAAATATATTAATTATTATATTTTAAAGGGACTTACTAAAGGGAGTAATAATTATTAAATACATTTATACTTCTATAAATACTTTAAAGCTATAAATATAGAAAGTAATAAATTAAAATCCCTTTAAATAAAGTAAGGTTTCTTTAAATATAAGCGTAATATATTTAAAATAATAATATTTATATAAATCCACTTCTACCTTTTAAATAATTACTTTATATATATATAAATTTAATAACTTACCTTTATAAAATTTTATAACACTATTAATTAAATTATAAATAATACTCCTTTTTATAAATACTTACTATTTTATATTAATTCTTTACTTACCTACTAAAGATCTTAAACTAAATTATAATTTTATATAATTTATAGTATAAATAAATAAGCTTTTTAATTTATTAAAAAGTAAATTAATTATAGCCTTTATATAGTAAATATTAATACCTTAAAGATAATTAATATATATAAAAAGTATATTATCTATATAGTAGCTATTAAATAGTAATAGAATTATAAGTAACTTTATATAGAAATTATATACTATATATATAAATTACTAATTATTTCCTTAGTTTTAAGCTATTTTTTTATAAAAGTTAAGAGGATTTTTAGTATTAACCTTTATAAATATAACTATATTAAGTATCTTAATTATTTTTAAAGAATAACTTTATTAGTTATTTACTTATATAGCTTATATTTAATAAACTATAATATTTAAATAAGTTTTAAAGAAGACTTTAAATGCTTTATAATAAACCTTAATATTAATAAATAGCTTTAAATAGTAGAACTAATAGAACTTAAAGAATAAAATATCCTTAGCTATATAAAATATAGTGTTTATAATATAGAATATATTATATTTAAAAATACCTCTACTAATAAAGATAAAGAAAATAATACCTTTTTTAATATAAAAGAGAAAGAAAACCTTTTTATATAATAATTGTTTTTTTTATAAAGTATTAACTTACTAACGCCTTTAACTATACTATAATAATTATAAATATAGTATAGAAAAGGCAGTAGTTATAACTTTACTTTTATATAATATCTTCCTTTATATTTTTACTTATTTTTAAAAAAAGTGTGTAAAAGTCTATATAATATATTATAAAAACAGAGAATATTACTATTTTCTTTTATAGATTAATTATATATTTTACACTCTATGTTTTACTTCTTTATTTTATTTAATAAGATTTTTAAAGTATATATAATACTATATATTAATTTTCTCTTCTTTAATATATAAAAGTATAGTGTCTACTATAAAGTATACTTTTCTATAATTTTATATTTTATTTTACTTAATATATAAACTAGTTAATGTCTACTATAATATATAGTTTTATAATTTTCTTTCTATTTATAACTAATTTAAAATAAACTTTTCTCTTATATACCTTAAATCTATTATAAAATAAAATTCTTTATATAAAAGGAGGATTTTTAATAATATAAGTAGAAAAGAATAACTTTATTACTATATATAACTATATATCTATCTATAACTTATATATATTCTCTTTTATAATTCCTCTTATAATTATTTATAATGCATTCTATAAGTTGCGAATGCCTACGCTTTACGTGCTGTATCTAGCGCGTAACAAGTAGGGTTATATTCTATACTTAAAACACACAACGATTTTCCTTAGCATACATTTTCTTAGTTAGATAGAATAATCATACGATTGCCTGATGGAGTGCGCCACGCGCAGTCAGCGCGCGAGAGATGTTATGTGTCGGGGTGACGATACAGGGGGATGTTGTTTGCTGTCCGGAGAGCATAGGTGGGGTCAGAGCTACGCTCACATTGGTGGTCGGACTATCGTTGAACCGAGCCTACAGAGGGTTCGTCCGAGTGCATAAAAAGCACAACCAATCCAATTTCCTTTGTATACATTTCCATAGTTAGAATGAATAATTATACGATTGCCAGACTTCGTGCGCCACGTCGCGTTCTACGCGCGAGAAATTATCTGGCTGCGTGAATAGCACTGCTCATAACGGTGGCATTACGCTCTCTGCCCCTCCAAGTCTTTTAATTGCGAATGTCCTCCACTTCAAGATGTCGGTCCCAAAATGCAATATAATAAGAGGTCTTCAAACATCCGCTAAACAGACGATTTGGAAGGATGGCTTATACAAACAATACAAGATTTTTACCGATGGTTCCCAGTACTGGATGGACAACTACCTTCTAGAGAAATGGGCGAATTCCGAACGGCCTGTCGTAACCTATGGACAAGAGTTCCATGGATTTAAGCTTATAAGAAGGTTAGGCAATTGGTCCTGGCTAGCAGAGAATAAGAATAAATGGTAGGTGTCTAGGAACTTCGCGTTCCCCTAGTCGCCCCCGGGCTGACGTCAACTAGCGCTAGTAATTTCGTGACCGTTAAGTTCGTCGGACGAACCGAAAATGAGCAAGTCGAATGCGAATTAGGCATAAACAAATTTCTACGCGACCGTTGTCAGAGTGATTACGTATGCACAATTGAAGACAGCTTCACCATTTCACACCACCTCGCAAAAAGCGACCGTAAATATAAGGACGTTACCTTTGACGCTATTACCTATCCTCCGACTGGATCAGATCTTCAACGGATACAAACTTTCTCCGTCCGTGACGACTCGAAACTTCCTTTAAGTATTGAAATGCGAGTAAAATGCGTTAAAGATATTATCCGAGGGGTGGCTGAGTTACATAATCTTGGTATTGTGCATGCAGGTAAATAATCGATTAATAGCCTCCTTAAGAAACAGCCTAACACAACACAGATATTCATCCCGGAAACGTTGCTCTACCAGCGCCTCCAATTGAGGAGATTCAGATGCTGCTTAAAGAGCCACTAATCGAACATCAAGTTGAACGTGACGATGGAGCTCCAACACCTGAATGCCTCCCTAAATTTGTCATTAAGCCAGATGATCTAGGCTTTGGCAATGGTGCCTGCAAAGTCATGGATTTCGGGTTTTCTTTTCACTATAAAGAAGGCGCCGTCTTTCAGGCGAAACAGTTTTCGTATGGCGCGGCAAGGGCTATTGAGTTCGAAACAAGCCAAACGACATCTCAGCCATTCAAGGTAGATAGTTGGTATTTGGGGCAACTAGTGAGTAAAACAGATACCCACTGTTGTCTTCGTTTCTAACTTCTGTTAGATTTATTACATATTGACGGATGGCGCTCGTTTAATGGATAATCATCGGATCGGGCTTAAGTTCTATCGAAAACATATGGCCAAATTCAACCAGGGAAGGGATACATTCTTTAAGGATTTGCCCTTGGAAGTCCAGGAGACGTTCCAGCCCATTGTTTCCCAACTTGTGTATGAATGTCCTACAAAGCGTCTTTCTGTTGCAGATCTTGCATTGATGTTAAAATTATGTTAAAGTTGTAAAGCTATTCCTTTTATTACTTGTTACTAGCTTGATGTTATTACTTCAGTATAAATAAATAGTGTCGGAACGCAATTAAAGTAAGTTAATATACGGCTCGCGGATAGCGTTTATTCTTCCCGTGTAAACGCATAGACAGCGGCGCATGTTAGCTTAGGCGAACAGCGGGTGTTGGAAATAGCGAGACTGAGAGGAGAGGATCTACTCGCCACGTTGGAGGCCAATAATTAGAATAACGTAACGTACTAGCTAGCTTATTTAAGCTGCAAACGAAGCTACCTAGATATTTCTTGCTTCACCATAGCATCCAGAGACATGGCTTGGAAAATTCCCGCTCTTTGAATGGGGCATCTCCAAGCTCTGGTCTTAATAAGGCACGAAAAGCCCTCGACTCCTTTTGACGAACAAGCGCTCAGAATGCATTCCTCGACCTACATAGACTTCAGTAAGCTTAAATAGAGCCCTAGGTCGTTGACCTCCCTCAAGTAACGACTTAGAATCATCAATAATTTAAGCAGTTTTCTAGTAGGCTAGTTCTTTTGCTGTTCATTTGTTTTACTGGAGGTAGGGGGTACTTACGTCGCGGAGCTAATGTGGCCTTTCTCCAGAAGTAAAGAAGCCACAGCATAGCAAGGGTTTCCGGTGTTAAGGAATGTTTTCATCGGTAAAGTCTTTCACTAATAGACACTTTGCAAGCACCGCCTCAGCTTCGTCAGGCTGGCCTATGCGAAGAAGTAGACTGGACATATTGCTATAGGAATTGCCAATTCTTTTGCTTTTAGCTTCAAAGCCTCAGACGAATCGCCTCTTGATGAGCCGTAAAGGCAAGGTCCACTCCATCTAATTTAGTGTAGGCAAGGGCAATATTATTCAAGCTTTAAGCAATAAAGGGATCCTATGGCCCAAGATCATTCGTGCATATCTCTAAGGCACGTTTAAATGTCCCTAATGCGTTACTTGGCGCGGCTAAATCTAGATCGATCAAACTGCGCGGGTCTATAGAGCTCGCGAACTGCAGAAAATCTGCATTTACAAGAGAATCTCCTGCTCAACCATTTCTCTAGCGATTATATAACCGCTCGTAAAGATGCCTATAGAGACACCGTTTAGTAAACGGATAAGCGCGGTCAGCCAAAGCACAGCTACTTACCAGCTGCATCTAAGTGGAAGATTTGCGAACTCTTCAGAGTTAACTACTAGTCGTTTCCCAAAGGATCTCGCCAGCTGTACAAGACGATAAACATGAGGGAGGCACCTCTCACACTGTGTCTAGGCTGCGATTTGGTGGCCGATGTCTATGGTGATCAGGAAATCCCCAGCAGAGCATGTGCATAGCCGCGCGTCGAAGTACTTTGCCGTCTCTGCCTCATTCATTCCTTTTCGCGAGGACCATTGCATTAATCGATGCACTGAATATGTTGGCGAGCGGCGCGCCCGAGTAATGAGAGCGCTTCGAATGAGTTCCTCTGCTGCGTCACCAACGCTACAAAAGCTGATAGACGTAATGGATAGCGACCTGAGTTTTTCCGATGCTGCCCATGCCAATAATGCCATGGACTTGAAAGTTGACGCATCCGTTTTCGGGTCCAGCCATTTATAAATCGCTTCTAGAATATCTTCTTGACCGCTAAAATTTGCATTAGCAGCACATGGAATGTTGTTGTAACACACATGCTTCCCTTCGCCGGGCTAAGCTGTTTTCAATGAGTTCAGAAGTTGCAAGACTTCTTTATAATGGCATTCATTTCGGTACATTCTCGCCGCTTCAGCTTCACCCTCTAGAGCTGATGACATGCGTTTAACACGCATCGTGGTTCCAGAAAAGTCGTTGCGAAACGATTGCCAGGCGTTCTTTCTTAAGACCGGATGCGGATTGCTGGGAAGAAAATGAATGGTCCGAGCACAAAAACAGATGATGCCACTATAAATGTCTAACAGGGCTTGTTGGAATCGGCGATTGAGAGGAAGCGTGTGCTCGTAAACTTGGAAACGAGGAAGTGTTAGACTGAGCTCCTCCAGTATATCAAGGATATCTTAAATTGTATCCTCTGCCGAAGCAGCATGAGAAAGCATCAGCCTGATGCTACCCAGACAGCCGCCGTTAAGGCCACATCGGCACCAAAACAGAGGGCTAAAATTGCAAAGAAGTCATCGATAAACCTCAGCCGCGGACCAATTCTGTGAAGGGACAATACACCGGAATATGTGCTTGGCGTGGAGATTTTCATAGACGATGCGGGGCCAAAAACAACATAAATCGTACCACATTGCGGGTGTTTAGCCGCCAGGCTACGCGTCCTCCTTACAATAAAAAAGCACATAGTCTCATCTGGTCTGTGATATCATGGCCAACATACTACGTATAAGTGGCGTCGAGACAAAAAATATACATATAACTGTGAAAGCTAACAGGCCTCGGGTCGAAGCGCTATGCTGCAAGATTGTTTGAGGAGTCAATAACACAACCTCTTATAAGTAGAATAAGAAGAAATACATACAGATTATACGGGGAAAGCTAATTTCTAGAAAAATCTTTTTCTGATTCTCTCCATCGTTTCTATAGCGGCAGATCAGTCTGTAAATATTGACATCCGCCAGCTATCCCGCCCTCTGGCGACTGACCAAATCCTAGTTTAGAGAGCTGGACGAGCATTGAAATTAAACTAATATAATGAATTCTCTTGAACTGAGTTAGAAAGCCTCGTATAGTATTCCTTCGTGGTATGAATGGTGGGTTTCTGAGCAGGTATGTGGTTAGCCGCTTCGTTTTTTACAATTGCTGCAGCGGCTGAGGCACGATGATGAAATCTAGCTGGGTCGTGAACTTTCTTCCTATATTCGACATGGTGAAACATATTGCGACAAGACAGAAGCCGTCGACAATCCGCAGCATTCTTGATACGCTGATTGAACTCGGGGTCCTCTCTGTGGGCGACAATTACGTTCGAATGTCTACGGGGACTTGCAGTGCATTGTATCTACATGTATGCGAGATATGTTAAGAATGGTCCATAAGTAGCTTTGAGTTTTTAGTATAGCACATACGACCATAGGTGGTAGAAAACTCGGGATCCCGTCCGCTCTCCCATAGATAAGCTACCAACCGGCACATTAGTAGTTGGGTCGGTGACGACCAGCGAATACCGGCTGTTGTATGTCATTTTTCATTTTGCCTATAGTCGAAGTTGCGACGCGCTCCTTCTACTATGCGTTTTTGTTATTTTGCTTTCACCGCTTCGCGTCGCGTCGCGAGTCGCGTGTTACCCCAACGGCGATGCCCCATCAAAATCTTTTTGTTCCTACCTTCCTACCTAGCCCTTGCACTTACCACCTATCTAGTGCTTACTCATACTAGATTCGCCCAACTAGCGCCTCCGTCCGATAAAAAATCACGATGTCACATGGTTGCGAGACGTCTGCTGAGGCAAAAGCCCTAGGTAATGACCTATATCGAGCGGGCAGACTTCTTGGAGGTATTGAGAACTTCCGTGCACTGCATGGGATGAAGTTTAACGATTTGGTAAAGCGTAGAAAGCGTACAAGCAATCCGCGTCTCTAGCGCCCGATGACCCGTCCTCCTTTTCGAATCTGTCGGCTGTGAGCTATGAGATTGGTGATTATGGAGGAGCAATTGCCTACATCAGACAGGCGCTGCTATTGTCCAGCTCTGAATCGCATGAAAATGGCGACGGCGACAAGCTCTACAGTCGCATGGCCAAGTGCTTTTTATATCTACGCGACTTGACCTCTGCCAAGGATGCCATCTCCAGCATTAAAAATGATGATATGTGCAACCAACTTACTACGTCGGTTGAATTGATGGACGCGTTTTGTGACAAAGCTGCGGATGAAAGCGTTCTCAGAAAGCAGATTCTTGACCGTATTCTGCGTTACAAACCGTGGCTGTATGTTCATACCCTTCAAAGCCATGTCGTTGGTTGTTAACATGCTTCAAGGCAGGATATCCCAGAATATTATTGAGTGGGACACGATGAAGTGAATTTCCTCATTGACAATTTGGGGGTCGGTAAAAACGGAAAAGATGACGTCTCTCTCCTATTCGCCGGCTGTGGCGATGGGCGCAATGCCTTCTCCGCAATTTTGAACTTGCATCACAAGGACGAAGCAACCAGAGGGCAGGCCTTTAAAAACCTTTATCTCACCCTAATCGATCTTAAACCGGCGGCACTGGCTAAAGTGCTTGTATTTTCGAGTTTGATGATCGAATGTAGCATTGTGAGGATGAAATACAGCGCGCAAGCGGGCCAAGACTGTGCTTTGGACATGGCTAACCTCTTCAGCTGTCACATCATCCCTCCCTTTGCTGCAGCCAGGCTCCAAGGCACTATAAATCGGTTGCTTGAGAAGCTGGATGGGAATCCTGACAAAGAGAGTGGCCCGCTCGACTTTCTGTATGTTCCAGAAAGCGACAGACTGCCTCTTCTCCGCGCTCTTCGCCAGTGGCAACTACCATGGAGCGGTCTGTCCAAGGTTTCGGACATGAGAAGTGTGGTGAAACGGGAGCACCAAAGGCGACGGTTCCGTGCGCAGGCCGATCACGGTATTGACAAGCAAGAACATGGCAGCGGGTCACAGAGATCGGACTTCGAAAACTTTGCTACAATATTGCCATCGGGAGCGATTGCCGAAAGGCGCGAGGCTTCTCTTGCAAAGCCTTTGGCATTGCATTGTAACGATCGACGGGCAACAGCAAAGAACTACTACAATATATCGATTCCAACTGGACGGTCAACAATACTCTCATTGACTATGACTGTGCTGACAGTAATAGAGAATAGGGCTTTGACCATGCTGGCTCACTCGAGTCCGAACCCCTGGAAGTAATCAAGTCAATGGGTGCATTGCTATCGACGGCAAAGGGTCGCGAGACCCCCGTCGAAAGCCTTGGATTAGTATTCCAGGCCATGAGTGCTGCAGTCCTTACGTTGAACGCTGAAGGGCGGCTGGTAGTCGAGTTACTAACGGGAGAGATGGCGGACATTATGGAGCGAATGCGCTACAATTTGCTGGACCATCGTCTATCATCTACAAAGAATGGCTCGAAACCTGACCCAACTCTCTTCCCTTGCAAATTCGACTCTGTACACATGAGCAATATCCCGTACGTTTCGTCTGTCCTGCTTTCAAGTCTTTGATACGAACTCTATCTAACAGGCGAGACTCGTTCAGGGATTATATCGGCGGGCACCTTACCACGTTCTTGGCTAGTCGACCACTTCTCGAAGAGGACAAACTGTCTAGTCTACATTTCAACAACCTCCTCAATCCACCTGAATTTCAAGATCACAATGCCTTCCAGTCAGAGTACTTGCTCATGTACGACATGGACCGCATCCGCCGACACTTCCTGCTTGCAAGACGCCCTGGTGAGGTTACCGAGGAGCAACTGCCGCCCATGTTTAGGGGCGTCATCAGCCCTTTTGCTTTCGAAAGCTACATGGTTTGGGACAGGGTTGCGCAGAAAAAAATGGCGTTTCAGGAGCTGATGCCGAAAGCCGAGTTTGAAAAATGGATGTACGGCCACTTGCTCAAGATTTGCCTTCCATTTCCAAGACCGGCTTCCAGTGGCTCACCCGTGTACGCCCCCCTCAATCTGACCACCATCATTCGTCTGATGATCGCCATGTTTGAAGTTGGATACCCAGCTCATTGGCTTCTGGGTATTCTTTCCTCCATGTGCAGTGGCGTCATCACCACTAGTGCTCGTCCGCCGAAGAAACGTGTCTGCGATGCCAGCGATGTCGACGCGAAGCATCCGGTCCAGCAGTCAACAATCTACGCCTGGGTTCCGGAGCTCACTACGTTGGTCAGCCTTTGGCACCGACTGCTCCCATTCGGAATCGACTCGCTGAACGCATCGCTCGTCACGCTGGACAACATATGCCAGTACAGCGTCGCATTCCCACCATTTTTTGCGGAAAGTAATCGATATCCCCACTTTACGCTTTTGTTTTGGAACACCGAAGTTGCCAACGCCGAAGGACCGCCGCAAGGCCACTATGCCCTCTTCCAGGATGGTGAAGGGGGGGACTGCTCGACGTCAGCCAAGGCCATTCGCGAAAATGGTGTCGTTTTCGTCACTGCGTTCCGTTATCATTTCCGCTCTAGAACTGCTTCATTCTGGATGCGAAGCGATGTGGTTGAAAAAATGCGTGCAGGCAAGTGGAGGGCGTTTATCTGGAGGACGGATACGTGGACATCCGTGACAGAAGGGGTGGATGTGTCTAGCGGGTTGGTGGCGGGCGAGAGGTGGACCGGATCTATGTAGTCGTCCCAGCTCAACCTTTGACAAGGATATCTTGGACCTGGGTACTTGATGCTTTCACTGTCGCTTCTGCGAGGATAGAACCCTTTAACTTATTTTTGCTATTACACAAACGAATCCCTAAGAGGGCCAAGCATTCTCCCGAGACACAGCGGTGCGAGACGTCCTTAGCGGTGAATCCGAGCACCCGCAATCTCCAAAGAGGGACTCTATATAGCAAACTCTGCCGCCGTATATACTTAACAAGCTTGATAGACGTGACGCCAAGGGCATTGCGTGCGTCGGGATTCGCAGGTAGTGATTCAGGCGGCAAACAGCCTCTGCTTCTGAGTAGAGAAAAGCAACACTTGAAGGGCGTTGGACATCTGATCTTACCCCAAAACTGTTAATTCTCTTGTTTCCTGCACAAGACCATGGATTCTCTCGACGCTAAGCCTTGGCCTCTGTGTGGGAGCTGCGAACAATCGAAGTACCTTTGACTGTTAAGCCCTAGGAAAGATTCAGCTGGAGAATATAAAAATGCATTTACTTGCAACTTCAGAGCTTTTTTTTTTCACAAATAAATAGAAATTTATAGTGCTGCAACCTCTGTTAAAGCTCAGAAGCGTAAGTAATTTCAAATATTTTATAGCTAACCTGTATGGCAAAATATTGGGTACTACCTGGACGTGTGTGCCGGATCAGGCTGCTGCCGGCTCAAATCGCCTTGACATGGCCACGTCACAGTTTACTATGCACGTCATCATGAAGATCGGCCATCTACGAGGATATACATAGATACATACACATGTACAATATACCGAGACACAGCCCACATCCTGTACGCTGTCGATCCCGGCGCACGCAATGCCCTTAGCGTCACGTCTATCAAGCTTATTGAGCATATACGGCGGCAGAGTTTGCTATGTAGAGTCCCTCTTTGGAGATTGCGGGTGCTCGGATTCACCGCTAATGGCAACCTAAACCGTATATGCTGTTTGCACCGCGGGACGTGCATCCCGATACTAGCCACTATGTGCATCCCGCCGTCTGTGGTGGCGAGAGAGGCACGGGACCGAATAGGAGGGCTGGAAGGAGAGACATCAAGTGACAGAGCGGGCGAGACACGGTTGACGCTGCGGAACAACGAAACAGGCAGGAACGACTTCTTGATGACGACAGGAAGCGTAGACAAAGCCGTTGACAGTTAAGAGCGTTCAAGGTTCCCGGTTCGTACTCTTCCCTCCTGGGCTTAGCCCCGGCTACATTTACTAAATAAAAAAGAACTATGTAAAAAGAATGATAGAAAAAATATATATAAACAAAATTTATAAAGAAACATTATAAAAAACACAAAAAAAAAACACAAAAAAAACATAAAATAAAAAAATATAAAAGAAATATCAAAAAATATAAAAGAAAAACATAAAAAAAAACATAAAAAAAATTATAAAAAAAACATAAAAGAAAAAGATAAAAAAAAAACAAAAAAAAACACAAAAAAAAACATTAAAAAAAACATAAAAAAAAAACACAAAAAAACATAAAATAAAAATATGAAACAAAAACACAAAACAAAACAAAACAACCTGCCCAGGCACCTAGGTACCTATTTGCACGCGTCAATGTACTAGAAATGAACTTTGATGTTACCCATTGCCATCGTTGACCTGACGAGAGTGTCGAGTGGCAGAAGCAAGGGCCGTTGGCTCCGGAAAGCGCATAATGCTGCATGCACCTGCCTGGCAGCTTTCTGAATTCGAATGTGCCCGCTTCCACTCTTAAAACGCGTCTGGGCCGCATTCTGTGAATGCTGAAGCACCCAGCCTGGACACCAGCACAAAGTCTCATCTACTGTTGCCTATCACTTTGTGCTTTAGCAAGACTGAATAAATCCGAAAGCATGAGTCTCCAGCTGGGCAAAGCGTCATTATTTCTTATTCTCCTCGCCTTACTCTTCAACTCAGCGCAGGCTACATTGGCCCGCTCCCCGGTCAATGTCCTAGATTTCATTGATCCTCTGATCGGAACATCGGACGGAGGTGATTGTCACAGAACTCATCACTAATATCCTTCTCACTGCGACCTTCTCTCTTGAATCCACTCCCTCTTCATCGTTGCCTCATCTTCCCCTTGTTTCATTCCCTCTCTTGCTTATCTATGCTAACAAATAACTCATCAATGACCAAGGCCATGTCTTTCCCGGAGCCAGCTTGCCGTACGGCATGGCCAAGGCTGTTGCTGATGTGGACAAGGAATCTCAAGGTGGATTCGCATCCAACGATGCCGACAGTACGTTCAAACGCGACTTTTCCCTCAAGACGTTCATCTAACCTCTCTACCTAGTTACCGGATTCTCACACATGCACGATAGTGGGACTGGAGGAGTCAGTATCAGCAGTTCTCCTCGTGTGCTTCCTTACCACGTCGCTGAGAGACGAGATAGGGCGCCTCCATGGGAAATTTTCCCCTGTTCCCTCAAAGCGGCTGTCAAGGTGACGACCTAAATAATTGCTATTTCCCCAAAGCCCTCAGGGCGTCTCAAAGAGTCAACGGGACCGTCAAAGCCCGCCCGGGATATTTCGCTGTATCATTGAACACTTCAATTCATGCAGAAATAACCGTCACCAACCATACCGTCCTATATAGATTTACTTTCCCCACCGACGGGACACCGACGAAACATGCTGACAAGGGCGCACAACATAAAATGCCGTATAAGCCTCTAATATTGGCCGATTTGACAGACTTATCAAACTCCAGAAGCAACGGAAGCATCCATGTCGACTCCAAGACAGGACGAATAGTTGGACACGGAACCTTCAGCCCATCCTTTGGAATCGGAACATATAATTCATATTTTTGTGCTGACTTTGAGGGGGCAAAAGTTCGTGACACGGGAGTGTTCATGAACAACCGAGCATCATCTGAGCCAAAAGCTTTACAGTTACCAAACGATGGGAATGTCCTACCAGCTGGTGCCTGGGTTCAATTTGATCGACCAAAGTCGAACGTAATCAAAGCACGTGTCGGCCTGTCATTCATAAGTACGGAAAAGGCTTGCTGGAACGCCGAGAGAGAAATCGCCGACTTTGATTTCGAGGGTGTGAGAAAAGCTGCCGAGAAAGCATGGGAAGAAAAAATGGAAGTTGTTCAAGTCGATAACGTCGGGGTTTCGAAATCCATGCAAAGAACATTCTGGAGTGGCTTGTATCGAGCGCTACTCTCTCCGCAGGACTATACAAGTATGTGCATGTCAACAACTAACTCCAAACCTTAATTGAATGCTAAAGGGTGGACAGATGAAAATCCGTTATGGAAGAGTGATGAGCCATATTTTGACTCCTACTACTGTATTTGGGACAGCTTTCGAAGCACCCATCCTCTAGTCACTCTTATAGACCCTGACGCACAAGCACTAATGGTTCGCTCACTGATTGACATTTATCGTCATGAGGGCAAGCTTCCCGACTGCCGCATGTCGCTGTGCAAGGGTTTCACGCAGGGCGGCAGCAATGCCGACAATCTTCTTGCAGACTCCTATGTCAAGGGCCTCAAAGCCAACATAGACTGGGAGACAGCTTATACGGCCGTGGTTTCTGACGCTGAAGGTGAGTGTCCGACTTCTCCATTGCTGCCAAAATGCGGCTGTTTCTCTAATTGAGTTTTTGAATTCTCTTTGTCGCAGACGAACCTTCTGTTTGGACGACGGGAGGCCGTGGAGGTCTTCACAGCTGGAAGACGAAGGGGTACATACCCACCGATGATTTTGACCCTTACGGTATCGGCCTGTTCACGAGATCAATATCGCGAACGATTGAATACTCTTACAACGATTTTTGCATTGCCGAAATGGCTAAGATGATGAACAAGACGGGGGATGCAGAGAAGTACCTGGAGCGATCCAAGAATTGGAAAAACATGTTCCATCCCACCTCTCGATCACGTCTCAATACTGCAGGCAGCAATGACATCAAGGATCTTGTTGATAGCGGATTCCAGGGCTTCTTGCAGCCCAGATACTTGAACGGAACGTTTGGCTATCAGGATCCCGCCATTTGTACTGGCTTGTACAATTTCACTTCCTGTTACTTGAATCCTGACGGGCACGAGACTTACGAGGGTGGAGCTTGGCTGTACACTTTCTACGTCCCCCACGATCAAGCAACGCTGATTCCTGCCCTTGGCGGTCGGCAAGAGTTTATCCGTCGTTTGGAGTTTCTGCACAACACACCCGGCCTGTTCTACGTTGGGAATGAGCAATCCTACCTGTTGATCTATTTGTTCCACTTTGCTGGCCGCCCTGGCCTGTCCTCTCGTTACGCACATCGGTACATCCCCAGTGCCTTCAATGACACGGTTGGCGGAATTCCCGGCAACGACGATTCCGGAGCAATGGGGAGCTTCACAGCCTTGACCATGCTGGGGCTCTATCCCATGAGCGGACAGAATGTGTATTTGATCATACCCCCTTTTTTTCGTCAAGTCTCCATAAAGAGTCCTACCACCGGTCGAACGGCGACAATCAGGAACATCAATTTCGACCAGCATTATAAAAATATTTACATACAAAGTGCTCGTCTCAATGGGACTCCGCTCTACAAATCCTGGATTAAGCATGAATTTTTTAACGAGGGTGGATTGTTGGAGCTCACACTCGGCCCCGTGGAGAGTGGATGGGGTTCCGGAGAAGACAATATCCCACCGAGTGCATCCACGCATTTCTGGGACTGAGCACTGAGTTTAGTGAAGGGGCTTTTGGCATGGAAAGAATGACTGGCAAATGACGGATTGGGAGCTTGAAATGGAAATTGTGTAGAATTGCGGGCAAGCCGGAGAGACGTGATGAATGAGCAGAGAATATCCCCTCAACGTTTGAGCCCTTGACGGTCAAACGTAATGTGCTGCGGCGCGGCGCGGAAGGCCTTGAGTCGATTTGAGGAGGCAAAAACCACAATGAACCACATGCACTCACTGCCATGAAAACTTAAAATTCAAAATTCATGTTGATCTAGGTCGAGTCTGGTCTGGTCTGGTCTGGTCCATCCATGCTGGTCGGCTCGGCTATCCACGTTCTTTCTCCACCAGACGCGTTGTTGACCGGCGGACCAGTGACTAACCCACTCATGACTCCGACTCCAACAACCTTCGACATCTTTTCGCTTCCCGACATCTTCTTGACATGTCAAAAGAAAGACGCGAATACCGTTTTCAATAAAGAGACCGCTCAGAATTTTTAGCCCTTTGCAATGAGCGACGCAGCGCGGGACAATCCCAAAGCAATCGCGAAAGAGATGCTAGCATGGATTGATCTCGAGCTAATCTCCTGCATTGAGCTCCAAAATCTCTGGGCTGGCTACGGCCACGTCTGCGCCATCAGAGCGCGTCGATTCGGGGAATCGCGCGGCACGGATCCGCGACTCGATCCACAGTCGGAAGATATCCGACTCATTCTCAAGATCGTGTCCCCGCCGGCTGGCCTCGAAGAGGAAGGCCATCTGAGGAAGCTTCTCAGCTACGAAGTGGAGCAATTCTTCTACGACAGAATAGCACCAACGCTCGGCGACCTGCCGCTCGCCAAGTGTCTTGCCTCTACGTCCAACATGCTCGACAAAGCGGCGGAGGCGGGTTTGAACGGCATCAGAGCCACCTTGTTGACGGATCTACGGTTGCGGTACCCCGTGGTTGGAGGGAGACGAGGGTTTCTCAACTCTCACCAGGTTCGTTCGGCTTTCCGGTGGCTAGCAGCATTTCACAGGAGTTATTGGATGGGCCCACAGCTGCGACACTCAAGCTTGATTTTGCCACCACTTGCCGAGGCCGAATGGAGACGGTCGAGAGAGAATGAGGAAAGGGCAGGCATATGGCTGAACGGGGGCTACACGTACCTAGCCACACGGCAGAACGAATACGAGTCCCTGACGAAGGACCCGAGTTCAGAATGGTCAGCTTTGTTGTGTCAGCCTGTTCCGCATTTTCCCACAACGGTTGCGGAAGCGGCAGCCCGCTTCCTAGCACCTCGTGGACGTTCCATCGAGACTTATCTGCACGGAGACGTCAAGTCGGAAAATATGTACTCCACCAGCAGTGGCGACGAGGTGGTCTTCTTCGATTTTCAGTACGTAGGTCTCGGTCTCGGCGTCTGCGATCTGGCAAAGTTCTTCACATGCTCCGTGCCCCTGGAAATGCTTGTCGATTCGCGGCAAATACCTAGCCACTTGGCCATGAGTGAGCGCGAGAAGGCCTTGCTGAGCTCGTACCGCGAACACTTACTCCGAGACACGGAGGGGGGTTCGGCACCAACCTACGAGTGGGAGGACTTCAGGCGGCATTGGGAAACAGCACTGGTGGACTGGTGTCGGTTCCAGGCCTCTTGGGGTTTCTGGGGCAATACGGAGTGGCTTCAGGCCAGAGTTCGCTGCATTTTGCAAGATACACAGTGGCAAGCTTGGTTGGCAAGGGAAAGTTGACAGGTTCAGAATATTTGACCACGGGCCCCCGTCTGTAACAAGAGACATGGCTGAATGCCATGTGTTATTTCTATCCTTATCTGTCCATGGTTTTCTAGTTAACTGGACCCTTGCGTCTTGGCAGGGTGTCGATGAGCGCAGGCTTGCCAGTCAACTTGAAAGTGAAATTCACTTTCCCGTCAATGTCGACTGCCACGGTATAATCTCCAGGAAATATGTACCTGTCACCTTGGCTATCGGCCCTCGCAAGGGAGCCCAACTCCACCGCCAGTTCAAGCTTTTGGCTTGTTCCAGGCTTGATTTGACGCACTCTACCGTAAGAAACAAGCTGCTTTTTAGGATAGGGTGCTGGCCCAGCGTTTGAAGACGACAGGAACAGCAGGCCAACATAGTCAGATGCCAGTTCATTGACGCCACCGGCATCTGCGACAGTAATGGAAAACGTTTCAAAATGGCTCGATTCTTTGTTTCCAGTGGCAGAAGACACCAAAGATGCGATGTCATAAGACTTTCTGTCTGGGACTCGGTCCCACGTAACCGACATGTTTCTGTAATGCAGACCATGGCCAAAAGGCAGAGTTGGCTTCCCTGTGTACCACATGTAGGTTCGGCCAGGGAACCCGGCGGAAGGACGCAGGTTCATGTTGGTTATGCTGTTGCCGTCGACGTAGCTTGCTGGGTACTGGGTAACAGGCAGTCGGCCAGCCGGAGGCGCAGCGCCGGTGAGCGAATCGAGAACCGCATTGCCGCCATCCTGGCCGGGGTATCCTGCCCATAAGATGGAGTTGACGTTTCGATTGTCCAGCAGAGCAACATCGTCGATTTGACCACCTCCGAACTGTACGATGACGAGTGGCTTCCCGAGCTTGGAAAGCTGCGATATCAAATCCAACTGGTTTCCGGGCCAGGTGATTACCCGACGATCTTCACTCTCGCGCTCGAGGGTTGCATCTATTCCTCCCATGAAGATGATGCAGTCGGCAGTCTTGGCGATGGTCAACGCATCGGCAAACCCAGTCGTGTTTGTGGAATTCATGTCGGCTCCCGGCGCGAATTGCAATTTGGGCCAACGCTTTTGGAAGGCGGCCAGCGGGCTGACTAAAAATGGCGCCGTTCCGTCGTAGTTGCCCTGCATTTGCTTGGTCGCGTTAGCCCAGGGTCCGATGACGGCGATTTTCTCCAGGTCCTTGCTAAGAGGCAAGGTGTTGTCGTTTTTCAAGAGGGTCAGGCCGTCCACGGCCGCCTGGTACGCCAGCTTTTGAGCCTTTGTGGTGTTGACGTCGGCCCACGAGAGAGAATTGTACTCGGAAACAGGGTCGAAATAGCCCACTTTGATCAGTGCCGAGTAGAGCCTCGTGAGTGACTTGTCCAACACGGTTTCTGAGGTCAACTTGGACTGGATGGCTTCACCCATGCTGAGACCATAGGTAGGCCCGCAGTCGAGATCAGTGCCGGCGTTGAGCGACTGGGCCGCTGCCACGGCAGGGCTGCTGGCGTACTTGTGGGGGTCGTAGATGTTCTTGACGGCATCGCAGTCCGATACCACATAGTTGTAGGGTTCGGTGAAGTTCCAGTGGTCACGCAGTATATCCTGGAGCAGGTACTTGCTGGCGCACGAAGGAACGCCATACACCGAGTTGTAGGCACACATGATGGAGCTGACCTTGGCATCACGGACACATGTTTGGAACATGGGCAAGTAGTAGTCGGCCATGTCCTGTGCCGTGGGCCATAGGTCGTTGCCTTCGCGGCCGTCCTCGACGTCGTAGGCCGCGTAGTGCTTGCACGTAGCCATGGCTCTCTTGTAGCCGCTGCGGTCGCCAGCTTCGAAGGCAGTCACGAGGTTGTACGTGTACTTTTTGATGCGATACGGATCCTCGCCCGGCGTTTCCATCCCTCGTCCCCACCTCGGATCTCTGTAGCCGTTGACGTTGGGCGTCCAGAAATCAAGGCCGGCATAGCCAGCGTTTCCGAACGCGCGCGACTCGATGCTGATTATCTCGGCGACTTGGCGGATCAAGTCGTCATCAAACGCCGCGCTCGTCAGAATCGGCATCGGAAAGCTCGTGCCGGCACTGAAAGGGACTCCCAGAGGCGTCTGGAACTGGACGCCGGGGCTGCGTCCCACGCCGTGAAGGGCTTCGTTCCACCAGCCATAATGCGGCAAGCCGATTCTGGGAGCTCCTCCGGCCCGGTTCCCTATGTTGGCGATCTTCTCCTCCAGCGTCATGGCGTGGACCAGTGCCTGGGCTCTCTCGGTCATGCCCAACGATGTGTCGCAAATCTTGTTGGAACATAGCGGCTCTCTGCTGCAGTCGGGGCCGCCGGGCTTGATGTGGGCGTTTTTCTCGGGATTGTTGATTTGGTAAATGTTGATCCTGGTTGAACAGTTAGCTGTGCACCGACGGGCTTGCTTCTTTATATACGTGTCCATCGGTTGCTCACGTAGTCGCGCTACCACAGTTTTTGGTAGCATTGCCAGGGCAAGGTGTATTGCAAGAAGCCTCGTCGGATTTGACGGCATATTTCTCAATCTGGTGTCCACAGAAACAATTTCTGTATTGACTCGGTTAGCTTGTATCGATTCAAACAATCGGCCAAGAATGAGAATAACTTGGGCTTTTTGCTTCTTTGTTTTCTTCTTCTTCTTCTTCTTCTCTTTCGGCGGAGAAAATACCTACATCCCGTTCTTCAAGCCGCTAAAGGAGAAGCCAGCCACTCCACATATGTTGGCGCAGTACTCGGGCGTGTTGGCTGTCCAAATCTTCAACAGCGGCCCCGTCAGATCATGCACGTTGTCTTGATCCTGGTAACAACCGACGTATTTGGCGTCGGCAGTGTACGCCGGGAGGCAAGTACCAGCCTTGCCTCGACCGATCCAGCTCAAGAAAAGAAGGGACGCCGAACCCCATCGTGGAGACATCATGATGGGCACATCTGTCGAGGTTTTGCTGTCCAAACACGAGACCATGAGCGTGCAACCTAGGACAATTTATTCCCAGTCATCGCAATTCCTCGAGTCATGTTAACGGTTCGCTTCATCTCTTCATCCCCGCTAACCCCGCGCGGGCCTGCGCCGATTGACCAACCTTGTCGTTTAGAGTGGTGGTAATATCCGGCAGATCCGTCAACAAAGGGTCCTCGATACACCTTCAGCTGAGACAGCGCTCCCCCGGATCATCCGAGCCTAAATTTCGCAGCGTTGCTAGAAGATTGCGCCCGCGAAGCCCCCATTTTTCTTCGGTGGCTTGTTAGTTCGTCCTAAGCAAAGCTTCTCTGTTCTCTATTTAACAGCCATTTCTACAAACATATAGGTACATATGTACTTGTAGTATTATCTGTGGATTACTATATGTTCAAGGCGCCTTTTTTTGATCGGATAACCAAGTGGATCGGCACGCAAATGCAGCCTTCTGGGCACCAAAGGAACGATGATGCAGTTTACGCACTGTTGGCATTGACATGGCCGACAGTCCTCTCCAGCAATCTTATTCCCCTGACTAGGATCAAATTTCTCCGGCAAACATTTCCGGAGGCGACAAGAAGCGGCGATGCATAGCCTAAACCCACAAGACCCCCGAAACACCGGATAACGGCTGCGTGAAACATAGCGCTGTTGTTTTGTTGCACTAACAAAATCGGATGTCCGATTAGCAAAAGAGTGCTGCCCGAATAGCAGCACTCCGTACTGCAGTGGGTCGCAAGGATTTCCGACACCCTTTACACAAGATTACATAGCAAAATGTCCGTATAGCCTCAAAATGCCCGGGCTTGCTTGTGTGTTTAACAAGGTGGCCGTGAAACACGGCACCATGCATTGGCAGACCATGTCTGGGGTGCGGCCGGTAGACGGGTTCATAAACCACATCAGGTGAGCATGGGGAGAGTGACGAGGACAAAATAATGGATCTATTAGATGCTGCCTTGTTTACAAAAGGGGCCCAGGTCTGTTCTTTTCAGCCCTACCCGTTTCGAGCACGAATTTTACACACTCCGACACGAGAAATCGCCCAGTATTGCAGGTCATCAACCCACACGCAGCTTGGAATGGAAGACGCGCCTTGAATGGAATATCCTCACTTGCCGAAGCAGCATAACCTAGCAGCTGCTGCGACTGTCCAATTGTCCCCTCACAGCGCCAGCCGAAGCCAGACTAGAGTGCACATCCGTGAAGAACTGCGAGGGATCCTCCTCGATTTGACCAACGTCAAAGCCCTCTCCTGTGTCCTTTTCACTTCCATCGGAAGCCTTGATGCCGGTGACAAAGGGACCGCGGAGACAGCCAACGCTCGTGCGGGGGCCATGCTCCGGACCTTCGGGGTTCGGGAAAGCAATTCTTGGGGGATCCGAGTTAGTAAAACATGTACGGTTATTTCGTCCCGCTGCGGAAGGGGACCGATTGTTTCGCAGTGGCAACACACCTGGGCGGACCAGACTTGTTCACGGCAGCCTGATGAATATGCGTAGCCGTTCTCGCAGGCGATTGAAACGTCCCGCGGAAGCCGTTCAGGGTCAAATTGTAGCAGATGACGTTCTCCAAGGAATTGATTCCGAAGTTGAACACCCCGGACGCACCCTCGAGGCCCCCGGTGGGCTTGTTGTTGTTGTCGACGACGGCTTTGGGCTCAACGAGGACGCTGAACGTAGAAGTGAAGGTGAAGGGGGAATTCGTGCTTGGCTTTGCTAAAAGGTCCTTCAAGTTGACAAGAGGACTGGCTGCCACGGCAGCTGTGTAGCCAAAGAAAATGAATGAAGCCTTCATGATGGATTGTGTGGTCGAGAGTATGTCGTGTTTGGGGTGTTTATGTCGCGAGGTGAGCTTGTTCGCTTTCGAAGATGGTGTAGACGATTGGAATAACATCGATGGAACAGGTGAGAATCACGTCTATATAGTCGAGAAGCTCGAATGCGTGCTCATACAAGACATCCTAAAGTCTGCTATTCTTCAAGGCGAAGAAAGTGTCGACAAGCAGTTCTCGGACCGCCAAGATGATCACGGAAGATGCTAGCCATGGCAGCTATTTGCTGCTACGCTGCACAGCCATCTCTCATGGGCGTTGCCTCTGCAGTCATTGACTGTCTCTCAAGCAAGTCATGACATCAGAGTCGTCCGCGATGTCCAAGTCTTTGCGACTGCCAAGTCCACCGCGCTCTTGGCCTGCGAGCCTTGGCACCGAAATGGACGCCACACAGGCACGTTATTTCGTCTGGCATTTTCAGAGGCGTTATATGGGCAGCGCCACTTGCGACATATCTCGTGTGCCACCCGAGTTTACGCAAAAAATAAACATACCCGTCGAGCTACGTTAATGCAAAACCAGTGCGTGCGGGGCGCGAAATAGACCGGCTCTGCCAAGAGTCAAGACTGCTAGCTCTGTCGGACTACCCAAGAGGCCGGCACTGGAACAACATTTGAAGCCAAGATGGTGCATGTAGCCGCGGATGACCATGATTCCGGGAGTGACCACTGGGGCTGGCGCACAGGCTGGTGCATCAAATGCCGTCGAATGCCGGAGCAAGTGTCGTCGGCCGTTCACCCTTTCTCGATACCTATCCTGCATCACGGATCAGCTCTTGATGCCCTCTTACAAGACGCTACATCTCGATCAGTCTAGGAAGCCTTGGGGTGGACAGCCACTGACACTCCCCCCGCAGAGGGGACATGGAACAAACTGCCCAAGCAGGCATTGCCGAGCAAAATCGGGACAAGAGAAAAAAGGTGGCAGGACACCCGGTTGGGAAGACTAGCGTAGTCTGGCGGGACCTGAGACCTGACGTTGTATTGTTCAGAAAGACGAAGAAAATGCCAGCTCTTTCTATCCCTTTGAGTGTGGTAAGGCGTTGGAAATGAGAAACGAAACCGCGGTTTGCTTCCCTTTCCTTGGTGTTGCCTGGCATATTTGGCCGGACCCGCCCCACTCCATCCCATGCAGAAACTTTCCACCTCAATGACGGTCCGGACTACTCATGGCCGCTCCATCAACATACAATACAATTGGACTGTTGGCCACGCGAGAGCGTTTCGGGCGCTGCGCATCCCACGCCCAATCCTCTCGGCATTCACCATTTTTTTTCCTCCTCCGAGTGCCTGGAGTGATTGACAAGAGCCCGTGAGCGGCGTCGAGTCCCATCCGCCGCGTCCAGTGACCCAGTCCAAGACCATGAGCCCACGGATGCTGTCGCAAGACCTCGTCGAGCAGCAGCTCGCCCAGATCGACTTGCTCATGGCCATGTTCCCCGGCGAGGACACCGTTTCACTCAGCGAGGAGGCGACGACCTCGCTAGAAACCTGGAAATCTCTGCAGAGCCACGCAACGGATGAGCTGCCGCCCAATGTCTCCCCGAGCGTGCCTGTGCTCCTCACCCTGGAACTCGATGCCCACGAGGCGGTGACCAAGACCTTCCAGCTGGATATAACGATTCCCTTCTTCACCGGCAACGCCGAGCGGCCCGACGCCGATGAGCCGCCTTGTCCCGGGGTGCGTCTGGTCCAGCCCGCATGGATGAGCAAAGCAGAGGCGGCAGCGATCTCCGCCGCGGCGCCCAAAGACCAAGACCTGCTGAGTATGATCCAGTACTTCCAAGACGGTGCTTCACGCCACCTGCTGCCCCCGGCAGTACCTACCACGGCCGCCGTATCTCGTAATCAGGCCGAGACGGACGCGCAGCCGCTCGTGCGCACGTGGTTCTACTTCCCCTCCATAAGCACGCGGTCTAAACGGGCCGACATCGTCCACTACGCACCCGCGTACGGCCTGACTGGATTTCTTCTCTCCGGAAAGCCGGGGGTTCTGTGCCTCGAGGGAACGGCTCTCCACGTCGACGCCTACATGAAGTTCATCAAGACAGAAA
The DNA here is from genome assembly GCA_018360145.1 of Claviceps africana. Taxonomy (NCBI): domain Eukaryota; kingdom Fungi; phylum Ascomycota; class Sordariomycetes; order Hypocreales; family Clavicipitaceae; genus Claviceps; species Claviceps africana. The sequence goes on from SRPY01000016.1 coordinate 58,021, forward strand.
GCTGGAGCGATATCCCTGCTCATCATAAGAAAGTCACGGAGCGCTTTCGGGAGCACGGAGTGACGAGAGCGTTCGCCGACATGCAGGAAATCACCGATACCCTGGGGGAGAGGAGAGGCGAGAGGGCGAACAGAGGGGACATGAGGTTACTGGAGGCATGGTTGGTGCAAAGGGGGTTGGGCGACGCCTTCATCAAGGTCTTCATCTAGCTCTTCGTCTAGGTCGTGCGTGTTCCGAGGCCACCGACTCATGTGCGCGCCCGTTCCATGCTGATCATGCTCAGAGGCCATGGGGCACCTTGTTCCACCAAGGGTACAGTTGTAGCATTCTGTGCAAGACACCGAGTAGCTACCAACTACTGAAAATCTATAAATGGCCTCCTTTCTCAACCACAAGACGGGGGCCGCAACGCCAACATGACAAGTAGGAAAGTAAGCGGTGCCTCGAGAGCCGGGCAACATGCGATACCCAAGCTTCGCCCCTGGCATCAGTGCCAGCTCGGCAAGCCCAAGTCCATCCAGGACAGTTTTAGTGCGGTCTCCGGAAATCCGGCATGGGAAAGCGGTCGGTCATGATGATAATTCGCGTCCCACCTCGCACAACGCTCTGAAGAGGCCGTCCACCGTCCCCAGTAGAGTCTGGCAATTTATGACAACTCGGAAGAAATCTCCCCTTGGCCCGGGAGCGAAATCGAACATGAACCCTCGTCCCAACATCTTTCGGGCCATGATTCGTGTTCTTTTGGTATTCTCCGCCTTATCGTCCGACGCCTGGCCTCCATGGGGGGCGTAGTAGAAGCACACTTGCAGACACGGAGGCGGGTTGGCAGAGAGCAGTTCAAAGTCTGTGCTTTGTTGCACGAGCGTAGCCAGGTGCGCGGCCATGCCAAAGGCGTGGTCGATGCCCTTCTCGAATCCTGCTGCGCCGTAGTAGATCCATGCCAGAGCCATCTTCAAGCTATCGGCTCGGCGACCGCACTGTAAGGTCAGGTCCGCCAAGTCCCAGACCTCGTCGTCTTCGTCCCCGTCGTCTTCGTGGAAGAGGTACTCTGCCCGTAGTGAACAGGCATCATGAAACCTTTTCAGGTCATTTGTCAAGAGGAATGAGCACGTCATGGGTACATTGAGCATCTTCTGCGGGGTAATAGTCAGGGAGTCAGCCAGCCCGCACCCATCGAGCTTATACCGATGCTTTGATGAAAAGGCAGTAGATCCACCCCAAGAACCGTCTACGTGGAGCCACATGCCAAACTCGTCGCAGATATCCCTGAGCTCGGCGATGGGATCGAATGCACCTAGCACCGTGGTACCGGCCGTGGCATTGACGTATAGGGGCAATTGTTGTTGAGCTTTCGCCTCTGCTGCAAGACGGCGCAACTCAGAGGACAGCATGCGGCCCTTGTCGTCCACAGGGACACAAACAATGCTCGACGTTCCCAGGCCTGCCGCTACCGCGGCCTTTTGCACCGAAAAGTGTCCGTGGAGGCTGGTAAAGATGGCAAAACGGTGGCCCGCACCACCGCTGACCTTGGATTCCGGGTACAGGGCATTACGGGCAATGACGAGGGACGTGAAGTTGGATGCGCTTCCCCCTTGACAGGTGATGCCTCCTGCTCGTGGGCCTTTGAACCCAAAGTACGATGCTAATGTACGGGCCGTCACCTTCTCAATGACGGTCAGAGCTGGAGATACGTGGAATACATGGACATTGGTATTGAGGACGCCCAGAACGATTTCCGAGATGACACCAACCGGATTCGTGCTGGCGGTGAGCTTGTCCAGGAAGCCTTGGTCCCAAGTGTTGACACTGTGTCGCAGGACAGTCTCGATGGTGTCCAGCAAGCCCTGGCGACCTCGGCCAGGACCTTCGGGGAGCGAGAACTGCATGCTTTCAAGCACTTTCTGCGGCGACTGCTCATCCACGAGAACATTCTGGCGAGTCCGAGTCCATTGCGTTCCGGGGCGCAGGTGCCCGCTGGGTTTCACAGCAGCTTCCAAGTCGGCAGCCCTCACAAAGGGGACAACGAGCGCCTGGACGGCTTCCAGCAGATCCTCGAGCTCGCCGGCCCGATCGAGGCTCGATACCTCAGTGACAGCCACACTTGCTTGGTTTCTGGCTTCTTTGTGGTCGTGAATGTTGTTCTCCGCCGCAAAAAGGCCGTTCCCAGTATTGTCCGTGATGCCAACTTTGACGACGGCTGCATGCCCGTTCACTTGGGCTGGGACGAGCTTGGAAGACATTTTGGCTGCGGGGACCCCGCAGGATCAGGGGAGCGAAGGGTGAACTGAGTTGACATGCTCGAGCACGTTGAGGCGTGCAGCAGCAATCCATTTAATACTAACCATGGACCTGGCAGGTGACAAGAAATGCATCATGCAAGGACAGTAATGTCCTTGAACACCGGGTAGACGATATTCGATTGGAGGTACGTACATACATACATATGTACGTATGAAGTATGCATGGAAGGTGGAGTGAGAAAGAAGCAGCTCGCTTATAACGATACCTGGTACAGCTTCCACGCTTGCCTAACTCAGTCGGCCATCAGCCCAGGCTTCGCGGCTAGGGCATTGGCATTCCTGAAAACATCGACCCATCAACGGCCAAGAATCGCAAAACGTGTCTTAAGGTTGAGCATCGATTTTCGCCTGTCGGACCTGGATGGCACATACATCTAGTGCCTATGCATGTACACTATGTACACACTACATACATAAGTAGGTATGTATAGATTCAATGTTGTAGTCCGCCTAGAATCACGTGATACCTTCATCCCTTATTTCCACAATTTTTTCTTCTCCGCCGCGCCTGCCTCTTCTTCGACAACTTCCTTTGACACGCTGCATCGGCACACGCGTCCCAGAGCAACAAGTATCGCACTTTCATCCTTGTCGGAATCTGGTAAGCGATACTCCTGCTTCTGTTGTTGCCACATACCCGGACTATCGTGATGAATTTTCCCTTGTGAAATTACCGCGGCTTATGACACTCTTGTTGAGTGGCCTGATTACGAAATACCTAAACAACTATTCCTGACTCCGTCGTCGTTGTCTTCAACCCGATGCAAGCTATGTACTGTTTTCCAATCAGATTGCTAACGGAGGTTCTGATATCAGGTAGCAAAATACTTGGCACTATCGGTTGACGAGTTCCGTCGCCCTTGTTTATTGCGGCCCTCTGTCGTCAACTATTTTTCTTCCTGGGTTCTGTTGGAATATTTTGTAGTCTGGAGCCGAATATCCTGTGCTCTGCAATTGAAGCCCCTTTAGTTGCCACACCGCGTAGCCTTCACGTCGAAAACAAATACATGTATTTTATTGTAGCCATTCAAGTAGCCATGACATGCTGGAGTACATCCCCGTTTCGAGAGTTATAATACACAGATATTATGAACAACGATGTTTTCGCTTGTTATGCACCACTTGCCAGATAAGTCACATCAATCGTAAGCCCAGGTAAGTACCTACCTACTTCCTAAGTACTTCCTACGTAAGTAAGTACTAAGGTACTTAAGTGCTTCATATTTGGTTTATGGGGTTGGGCTTTGTCATGATGTGGCATCAAAAGCTGCGACCGGTCCATGATCAGCATCCGACTTCATGTTGTGAAACATGGACAGTCAAAATTTTCAATCATGAGCTATTGCGGATTTGCGGACTTGGGAGATTTGGCGGTACGCGAATCGGCGACTTGGGCATTCTCCTCTTTGGACAATTCCGATTCCGTCTTCACTTCAGCACTACCAGGTCCCGGGTATGCAATTATGACTCTGGTCCTAGCAAAAAGTTGTGAATCTACATGTATAGATGTGTCTCACTGCAATACAATGTGACCGCGTTAGGGTTTTGTGCCCATTGTGCCCTTTGTGTACACAAGAATACGTCACCACTTGGGCCGCCACGAGAAAGTCTACAATAGTACGGCCGTGTCAACCAGGGAAAAGCAGGTCAAGCATGTTTCTTTTATAACGCCACGCCTAAGCGAGGGGTACTGGCTTCAATGCGATACATCACGCACGGAGCCATGTCAATTCAAGTTGCGTGGCGTTGGGGGCGTGCGTATTCTGTAAAAGTCATTCAATTGTACAGCACATTGAGAGCTCCGTACAAGGAAGTCGCGGCCAGAATAGGATGTAGCCGCTCGCCCAACAAGCCGTCTTCTTGTCGTGGCGAGCTGAGACGAGACCTAGGGCGAACGGCGAGCGTGCAGATGCGCTAAGCAATCTGTTGTCTCGCTTCGCAACGCAACATGGCATCTCGTTGATTGGCACTGACTGTTGTACGATTGGGTAAGCCGCGCACCGAGACATGGCAATGGATACTTGATGTATACATGTACATGAAGTACTGTATGTATTCATCTGGGCGCCACCGAGCTCCTGGTGTACGTCGCCGCCAATGGGGCGTGTGCTGAGTACGTCAACAAGATAATGTTAGGACTACGCAGATTGATGCAGCCCGGAATCTCGGGGAAGCTGTTTCTGACACTTGGAAGGAGCAGTTGACAGGACGTTCCGGTCATATGATGCCGTAAAAGCGGACCGGACCACACACACCGCATATCCGTCATACTGTTTGCTTCGAAACGAGAAACACTACGACGGAAGGTCCACGCACCGGACAGGACAAGGGGGAGGAAGGAGGTAAGCATTTTGGGGTCTCGTGGAATACTTTAATAGACACGCCACGTCTTGATCGTTGCATGGGGAATGAGGCCTTTACGCCAAACCAGCTCTCCGATACTTCCATTGTCCATTTTCTTTTTTTTTTCTTTGTCTTTTTTTTTTTTTTTTCAAATCATGGCTCCCCTCATCTCAGCAGACAACGAGTGGTCTCGGCTCAAGGCGGTCATTGTCGGCAGAGCCGAACACTCGGCCTTTCCCTCGGAGCCCCGTGCCGTGTTTGAGGCGTGCATGCCAGCAGAGCATGTTGACGAATTCAGACCGGGGAACCCGTTTTCCGCCGACATCGTCGCCAAAGCCCAGGCAGAGCTGGACAATTTTGCCTCAGTTCTGCAGCAGCACGGCGTCAAGGTCTACCGACCCGATGAGGTGGACTGGCTCAAAGTCGGCGGTTACACGGGATCCATGCCCCGGGACACCCTCATGACGGTGGGCAATACCCTAATCGAGTCTCCCTTTGCCTGGGCCTGTCGCCGTCGCGAGGTTGATCTAGCCTATCTGAACATCCTGCGGGAGCTATCGTCTGGCAGCGGGCCGGCGCGCATCTGCCGTGCGCCCACGATCATCGGCAAGGATACCATCTACGACGCGTCCTTCCTGAGCGGTTCACGAGACGCGGCCTCGGCCAACGGAGACGTCCCCGTGTGGTCCATCAACAACACGCGTCCGGCCTTTGACGTGGCCGATTTTATGCGGCTGGGAAAGACGCTCGTCGGCCAGCTGAGCCACGTCACCAACATGAAAGGCATCGAGTACCTTCGAGCCCAGCTCCCCGACGGCTACTCGGTCGAGGTGCTGCACACCACCGACGACCACGCCATGCACATCGACACGACGATTCTCCCGCTCCGCCAAGGCCTGGCCATCTACAACCCGGAGCGCGTCACCGAGGCGGAGCTTCGGCGCCACGCCGTCTTCACCGGCTGGGATCTTCGTCCTTGCGCCATCAAGCCGAAGCCACGAGCTAGTCCTCCCATGTACATGTGCTCGCCTTGGCTGGTGCTCAATACGCTCAGCCTCGACGAAAAGAAGATCTTTATCGAGGAGCACGACGTCGAGTTTGCCAATTGGCTCAAGGAAGAGTTCGGGATGGAGCCAATCATGCTGCCGTTTCAGCATGTCAATTGCCTCGGTGGCTCTTTCCACTGCGCCACGGTCGATCTTGTGCGCGAATAGAGACGGCAGTTACATAGTCCTTGGTCTTTCACGGCTTCTCCCTTTTGTATGTGCGGTATTAAAGAACTAGAGTTTGCTAGAAAAGTAAAACACATCACAATACATGCAAATCCCACCGTACAAGTTCCATGCACGAAATGATAAATGAGGAATTTTCAACGCCGTGGTCCTAGCAACCGACTCCCTGTTCACCCATGATGTACCTCATTATTCACACGAGAATCCAGTCATTGTCTGGGACATGTCATCCGTGCGAGACGACAAAAAGTGACATGCCTAGAGGACCTGTAAACGGAGACGATCCCGACCAAGACACAGCAGCCGCAGGATTGAAAAAAAAAAACAGAATAAACAAACGTCTGCCACTATCCCACTTGCCGTTTCCGGAAAATAGGAAAAAAAAAACGCGACTGTCAACACCCTCGCTTTGAAGCCGCACTCCCGCACCCCCATGTCTCACCGAGTAACTGTCCAAAAAGGTCTCAGACACATCAGGGGCACGGGTCCAGCATGGAGAGACGCACGTGCTTCCTCCCCATTGGCAAGCAACAACCGCTCCGAGTCACACAGGCAAATAGAACAGGGGCTTACATGCACAGAGAAAAAGCCCAAATTACGTGATCGATGCCGCCGCAGACCCAGCACAGCGGCCAAGACAATATGTTGGCGTACAAGGATAACTAAGAGCGCCACAGCGCGAATCACGCACAGGACTTATGAGTCGGGGAGAGAATTCTTACTAAATGCTTGAAACTTTCCCGTTCGAACCCTGGTAGTGGAAATACCAACAGAAGGATCCCAAAGCTATAGATTATACGGTATTTACTTGTACCCCGTGGTAGGATGGGAATGATGTCATCACTGCAGGGCCAGGCTACGAAGTTTCCATCCGTTCTCCTCAACGTGAAGTCCGGGAAGGATAACGTGCGCCGTGAACGTTCCTTTCTTGCGGACTTCCACCACATCATGCTTCGCGGCGGACACGGTTTAGGCCAGGAGAGGGTCGGCCTACGAACGGGCTGCCCTCGTTGCTCAAAGTGCTTTTCCGTGAATGGGGAACGTACGTATTGGGAAATAGACAAAGCCCGGGACATTTGACATGTTCACGTCCGTCGCGTCGCCTACAGAAGCATCGCGCTCCAGTATCGCGCTTCAGCATTGCGAACATGTTTCCAGGTGCCAATATGTTATCGCGGAATGCATCGCATCGGGGAGGAGCCGCCGTTACGAACTGAATGGGGTAAGCTTAAGGGGAAGCAGGCATGGTGAGGTCCCTAGGGAAAGCAGGTAGCGGTGAGGTAGCTCCCTCAGGGACATGTCATCGCGTTTGGAGAAGGAGGAAGTGAGTTCCTCCAAATAACAAGTAGGTAGTGGTCAATTGGATGGTGAGGTTCCTAGGGAAACCAGGTAGCGGTGACGTAGCTCCCTCAGGGACATGTCATCGCGGTTCGAGAAGGAGGACGTGAGCTTAACAGAGGCCGCCGTCGCACACATCCACAGATACTACCAAGGGTAAGCCTAAGGGCAAGCAGGTACTGGCTCTGACATGACACGGAAACCTGTTCAATGACGTGCAGGGGACTGGAAATGAAATCAGATTTTCTCCTCTGGCTCGAAAACAAATGCCGTCAGGGTTGCGAGTTCGTGGAGGAAGTGGACATGACCGCAAAGTACATGAGAGGAATCGGGGATACCGCTATGGTACGTGACTGGGTCGGAGATGGTCGTGTAATTTCAACTCATAGTACAAGGACCAACGACACCTGCAAGTACATGGTGAGGAGCCGGAAATCTTTGAATATAAAAATATAAAAATATCCCCGCAGAGTACATGAGCGGCTGTTGCGCGGGGCTCTCTATGCTTGCACAGTCTATCCTCACAACACCAATCCACACAACACCAATCCACACAACACTATAGTCTTCGATGAACTAAAGAACGCGCTATACAAGAGACTGTGTGTACATGTCACTCTCCAACAAACGGGGTGGTCGGGTGAAAGAAAGAAGTCGGGCCACTTGTTTGGGCGTCATCGACATCGTCCCGGGATCTCCTGGACCCGAGGGCCTTGCGATAATCCGTGTCGGAAGAAACGCTCTCGGCGAGACGTTCACAATCTGCAGGGCCGCCACTAGGTGTGTCAAGATGGCCTGTAAGGATGTAGGATCGCCCACTTTGGGCAATATATCTGCCGGCGGGGCTGAGGAGAAGCCTGCTTGGATTGTTGCTGTTCAGCTTGCCATGATCGAAGAGAGCACCGTCCCCTTGAGAGACAGGGACTCGAGCTCACCTTGAGCGTCTCAAGGTCATCTTATATCGCAATGAAATCCGCGGACTTATAGACGCGATCCCGAGCTACATTAAGTCCATGTAATCCCGAACATTCTCCCATACAACTGTGTTGTAAAATGTTCGGAATTACTTACGACCCACTATACCATAATTGGGACATATACAGCGTACCGGACGCCCTTAAGGATGACTTATTACATGTACTCAGACTTTAATGAGAACGCTAGAAGATTTATAGTGGAACGTCGATGCCATCTATAACGCGGGCATCGCGCCCATGAATATCGCTAGGTATATAGGTCTAGATGCGATCGCAACCTTCGGCAACCTGTCTCTAAGAGGATAGGACGCCTCCGAAGTACCTCCTGCAGGTCATAAGTTCACATACAAGCCGGACGGTCAGATGCCTTGTTGGTGTTGGTATGGAATGTATGTTACAGTGGGTCATAAGTGATTCCGAATCATTTTATACTATAGTTATATAGGAAAATGTTCGGGATTACCTGGACTCACTGTATAAGTTCGGCCCTAGCTACAGGGATGGCACTAGGAGGTGGGTATGGATTGGCTCCTGTAGTGAAGACAATCCAGTTATTCTATGCATCGAGGATACGAAGGCCAGGAAATGCACCCGAAGCAGACTGTTGACCCTCTCAATCAACCAGAACCAGTCTTGGCCGTACTCGTGTATAGCTTGTAGAATGACGAAGTCGGGTCCCCCAAAAGATCCCGAGGTCGTCCAGTTTCGACCATCTTTCCATTGTCAAGCAGGACGATTCGATCGTAGTCAAGCACCGTGTTGAGCTTATGTGCAACGGCCACCAGGGTGCGGCCTTGAAGCTCGTTGTGAAGTACTTGCTGTATGAGTTCGTCCGTTTCCGAATCAACACTATTGGCCCAGTCAGAAACAATCACACGCGGCTGAAAATGCCTTTTCTTTCTCATCCATACCTGCTTGTTGCCTCGTCGACAATAACAATTTTACCCGGGCGTGCAATGGCACGAGCAAGGCAGAATAGCTGCCGCTGTCCATGGGAAAGTTCGTCCTCGTTCAGCGGGGCGTCGAGTCCACCACGGGCCTCTAGCAAATTCCAAAGTCGGACGGTGGACAGAGTGGCAATGATGCGCTCGTCGGTCGAAAGCCGCAGTGGGTCAATGTTGTCACGCACACTGCCTTGTAAGAAGAACGGCTCCTGGGGTAATGTATTCAGTCGTTTGCGCAGTTCTTCACGTGGTATGCCGCTAATATCGAGTCCGTCGATGGTGATACTTCCTGCATCGAGCTCGAGCATGCCAAGCACTGTAAGAAGCAGTGATGATTTGCCACTGATAAAACGTAGTTTTAGTCTGGGCCCATTCGACGGCATTGGACTAAATTCGTACGCCTACTCACCTTCCAGTTCGCCCGCAAAGGGCAACCTTTTCTCCAGGCTTGATTTTCAGGTGAAATCCCTGCAAGACAGGCTTCACCGACGTTTCGTACGATGCCGAGACGTTTGTCAAAACAATAGAACCAGCGAATGGCCAATTGTCTGGCAAGCTTTCGGCATCTGGACGCGGTGGCTCTGTTTTGGTGTCCTCAACAAACGCTTTGACACGGCTGATTGCACCAAGTGCCGTCTCGAGTTGCGTCCACTGCGTAATAAACGTCTGAAGAACTCCACTGAAGCTGATGACACTGAATAAAGCAACACCAAGGAATCCGGTCGAGCCACCGCGCACCATTGTTGCAAATGCAACCAGGATCAGGGCCACACCACCAGCCAACAAATCCAAGGCCAGGTTGAGCCATCGTTGAATGCACCAGAGCAGGTAGAATGGTTTCTGCGAGGCATCGAGAACGTCGTAGCTCCGCTCCATGTACTTTGTAGACCATCCATATGCACGGATACAGGAGACACCGTTCAAGGTTTCGATGACATGAGAGAATAGAGGCGCTTTCGCTTCTATATCAAGCAATCTCAACTGGCGTGAGGTACGGAGGTAGAACCTTTGAACGAGGGAAACAAGTGCAATGCAGATAGGGAGGGCAGCGGCAACGTAGCCCGATCCGGTAAACACCAGCACCGCGGAGACAATGACACCCAGAAAATTCAACACGGTTTCATCAAGGGACTGTGGAAGATCGCTGTCGATGAGCTGAAGATCCTGGCTGAAACGATTCGTGGTTGATCCGGCATTGGTTGATGTCAGGAAATAGGTTGTGGCACTGCAAAGACATTAGAGCAACTCCTGGCGGCAACTTCAATGGAGCGGTGTACTTCCAAGGAACAAGAAGTAGCCAGGCAGCACTAGGGGCAGGACTCCGCAGCTATGGCATTGACGTGTAGCAACTTACTGTAATGTCGTGTCAAGAAGAAGCTGATGGAATTTGCGAGACGTCTTTGGAACGACTAGCATGCGGAAGGCCCTATACATTCGTCAGGACGTTTTTCGTTTTTCTTCTCACTGACTTGCATATGGCAACAACAGCCCAAGACTTACCAATCAGACGCCATACAGCCTGCAACGGCCAATACAGCAAGGCTAAAGTAGACGCTCAGCCAATATGTGATGTTCTCGTTTGGGTGTTCCACGTTGTAATTGGTCCACCATTGCAACCAGATTGCTAGGTGAAGAAAATAAAGGTTAGTAAAACAAGAGCACCAGAGTGGAAATTCGCAAAACGCTTACAGGGAAAGCTAAGACCAAATGTGTATGCTGCGCAGATTACGAGGTAGATGAAGAAGGTCTTTTCACCAGCTACTTTAATGTAATAAGCGTAAACCTGGAAGTCGCTTGTTTGGTGACTGGAATCAGGCTCTTCATCCTCGCTGGCGAGGCCAAGTTCTCGGTAGACATCATCTGACAGCTTTACTACCTCATGCCGTAATGTCTGATCGGTGGGTGAGCTTGCCAGACGTTGCACGTAGCCACCAGAGCTCGAAACTTGGTCGAGGGGGCCCTGCTCAGCAACAACTCCATCCTCATTGAGAACAATGATGTGGTCGGCAAAGCGAAGATGACCCGCTACATCGAATTAGTCAATTGAGGAGAGGCATGCGGGCCAAGGTGTATCACGGTACCTGAATTAGTAGCAAGAACAATCGTGGAGTTGATCGTCTTGAAGATACCATTACGGCCAAAGACAGCCTCCAGAACGGTGGCCTCCGTCGCACGATCAAGTCCTGTGAGAACGTCATCTAACACAACAATGGAGTTTCGAGAGTACAGAGCGCGAGCTAATGACTATTTGTGGTTGGAAGCCGTCAGAACCAAAATAAAAAGAAAGGCCGGTGCGGCAAGGGCATAATTTGGAAACACGCTCACCACTCGCATTTGCTGGCCACCACTGAGGCGCGAGCCACGTGTACCGGTTCTGGTTAGATCTCCATCAGGCAGGTTCTGGAAATCAGTGTCGAGCGAACACGCACGGACAACAGTATTGTACCATTTGGCGTCCCATGCCGACATTCCGACTATATTGCTTCTCACCGTGCCCCAAGTAATCCATGCTGACTGTGGCGCAAATGCCGATGTAGAATGGCCAGAGGCAACGGTACCCGTAACATGAGGCAATTCACCTAGTAGAAGCTTGAGCAGGGTCGATTTTCCTGAACCCACCGGTCCAACAATCATGGTTATCTTGCCACGACCGATGTTCAAATTCAATTGCTTAACGATCATCGTCTCGGACGAATACCCTCCCGCGGCGTCCGTGCAGCTGATGATAGTACTCGGAGAGCTGGACGCCGAAGGTTCAGTTGCGGTGGGTTTATCCGGAATCCCATTAGAGGGACCAAACACGCCAGGACATTGTCCTGAATCGCGAGAAACTGGAACTTCCGTCGGTTCAACAACCAGTTTTTCTCTGTAGTCGTTTCTCTCACCGGACAAGACATAGATTTGCACTCGATGGAACGCGTTGGCAATCGTGTGGAAGTCCTCGAAGCCGTGCAAAAGAGACATTACAGGCCTGTCTTGCAGCTGAAATAGACTAAGGACGGCAAATGCAACGCCTTCTGTTAATGTCTCTGTGTTGTTGATCTTGGCCAATATGGCAAAGGCACCAAGACCCAACACAGGCGCAAAGGTAAATGTGCAGTTTGCTTTCGGAAACACTGTAGTCAGCCAGAGTGTCCGTGGACGAGAAAGGGCCGGAAGAGTATGCGGGTGGTTGTACTCACCAGCGCCAGTCTGTAGTACGGATAGGAGACGGAAAAAACGCGACGCCCGAATTTCTTTGGCTCTGAGAGTTGAGATAAGTTCTTGAATGGTGTCTGTCAGCCCAGCCATTCTAATCGACTTCATGCTTCCCAGTGTCTTGGTGGTAACAGCCAGGCGCTTCTCGATAGCCTCAAGCCATGGTACTTGCGCATTCCCGGCCGCACTGGAAATGGGGATGCCGATCGAGAGACACACTGGAATGCAATTAGTCGTTCCATCTTACGGCGACTATTATGTCTAGTTTGGACTACACTTGCCAATAATGAAAAGGGCGGGCGGAATAATAGCGATGCCAAGCAGCCTGCAAAGCAGCCATAAAGATAGGGCAAGCTCGACGAGACTGGCATAAGCATCATGGAGAACCTGCATGCACAGGCCGATTCGATCGATGTCGGCGCTGACGAGTGTGATGGCTTCGGCATCTTGGATAGCCATGATGTTGAGGCGAAGAGTTTTTTCATAAATGAGGGTGGTCAGGCTGCCACGAAACATTGTCAAAACACGATAGGTCATATGCTCATACAAGGCAAGCGACATCTGCACAGCACTTCATCAGCCTCCGAGAAATGATGTCCCGTGAAATAGATCGCAACATACTGCTTTGCCAATTTGAACAAGCGCATAGGCGCCGATAAGACCGTAGCCAAAATTTCGCGTATTGACGCCTCCGGGCTCGGCGGTGAAGTCAAGGACTCGCTGAACAAGAAACGGTTCGGCGAAAGTGAAGCCGACGTAGGCGAGACGAGGCAGGACGCCGGCGAGGAGATCCCATTTATAATGGTATACGAAGACCCAAAGTAAAGCCCTTTTGCTAGAATTGTTTGCTAGAAGGTGGAAAAGAGTTAACGAAATGAGAATATGACGGCCGAGTATCTGTGTCTGGAACAAATACCTTTTCCCCATCGTCTCAGAATGCCGACGGGTTGGGACGCACTGAGGATATCCTGGTCGAGCGGCGTCAAGTTGTCTACGGTCAGAGAAGTTCTATATCCTTTTAGGAGCAAAGGATTCAGCCAGACAAAGAAGACCCTGTTGTAGAAAGATGCGGTTGCTTCCGGAGACAGTTCTCTACAATGCCAAAAGAGCCATTTCCGCTTTTCAGTCACTTCCGCGGCCAATATCGCCAGCTTTACAAAGTAGCTGATTAGTTGGATACGGGCCACCACAGCGTAGCCTGGTATGAAGAAAGCGGTACGACAACTAGCCATATCCAGGAGACTAGATACTCCCAAGTAAAGACAGAGAATGGTTGAAGGCCGAACAGAACGAACATGCTCCAGAAGTGAGCCATAGAGCAGCCATGCAAAGCTGGCAATAACAATAGCGGTTGCGGGCAAGGTGAGTCTAGTGGTTGGAGTGTGCGGTTGAGCTCGGATTATGAGCAAGACAATCTGCAGAACTATGTATATCGAGTAGACCACCTAAACCGCCATGTTTTGTTAACCGACGCATGAGAAAATGGGTAGGAATTCTAGGCATGAATTACAATCTTTAGAGTGTACGGCCAGGAACGCCTGACTTCGGGTCCAGTCTTGAGTAGAAAAATCGCTCGAGGAACAAGAAGTATGACTAAAAGCTGGCTTAGAAAGACGAGTGTTCAAAGAGCAGATCATGACTCCTCATACCCGTGAGCAGAAGAGGCATGAGTGTGAGAACACTCTCTTCGAAAAGCAGGGTGAAATCAAAGCCATGGAGGCAAGAGCGTGTCACCGTGGGACCAAATACATCGTGTACGTCAATCGAGCACGACTCCTTGGCCACAGTCATTGCCGACGGACGAATGTTGCGACAAGGGACGGGACACTGCCTTGCTTCGTTCTGCGATGCGTTGAGAAGCTCGGAGATGAGGTTTGAAGAGGAGAATGAAGGAGAGTGAAGAGCTGATGTACTTGCATTTGTGTGATCCGAAACCTTTTACAGCGCTGATTATCTACCCAAGTATCTAGGCGGTGAATACGTCCAAGGGTGGAAAAATCCAATCCAGAATTGGCTACCCGTGAGGCTGTGATGTGCCCCACTTTTCCGAATGTCCAATGGGGATAAAAGGGAAAGGAATTTGAGTCAACAAAATGCAATTGCAAGGGAAACATAACGTGCGCTACAAGACTCGGACAACGAGGGCCCCAGTTACGATTGTACATCCAAAGCTTACTCAGCATGTGAAACCTAGGAGCAAGTGGCCGGAAACATTTTGGCGAAACAACCTTGAAAGGCATCAATCGTAATTTATTCCCTGACTCAGTGTGGGGCGACTCATGGGTACCCCAAGTGCCTTTTTCTCGCCCGCAGAAGCTGGGGTATGGGGTGGGGGGTGGGGGACAGGGTCTTTCATTTCCACCTGATCTGGTGGTAGCGAGCGATCAAAAATGCCCGAGACTAACTTGAGCCGGTGTGCTATAGTGGGTCTGTAGTATCCAGTCTCGTCTCGCCAGACCCCACAGCCATGCTCGTCTCCACTCCGCTCAGCCTGAAGCTCAAGTCACATCGCTGACCCCGCGGCATGGCGTTCTGCGTTCCTAGCTGCTCCATATTCCGGCCCGTCGTCGACGACAGCGGGTCGTTGCAGAATTCAAACTCCATCACGACCGCGGCAACCAGGAGCTTGATCTCTGCCAGGGCGAACGCCTTGCCCAAGCAGAGACGGGCGCCGTAGCCGAAAGCCACCAGGCACGACTCCATGACACGCAAGGTCTCCTCGTCTGCGTTCAACCAGCGATCGGGCCGGTAGGACTGCGCGTCTTGGAAGACGTCTGGTCTGTGGTGCAGCGACAACGTCGATGATGACACGAGAGTCTAGTTGCGGCCTTCTTGTTAGCCCTGGACGGATCTCTTGGGGCACACGCAGTGTCCAGAGAATGCAACGGCACATTTCCAGCACGAGACTCTACTCACCCCAGCAGGAAGCACGAAGGCCCCATATGCCTTTGTCGCAGGCACGACCCTCTCCGCCCTCCCACTCGACAGAGGATTGACGCGGCTAGACTCTCGGACACAAGCATCTAGGACGGGTGCGTTCATGATAGCAGCGAATTCGGGGAAGCCGTCCGCGCTTCGGGGCAGTGAACGAAGCTCTTGTCGAACACGGTCCTGCCATTGCGGTTGACGGGCCAAATTCCAAAGTGCAAAGGTGAGGGCGAGTGCCACAGTCGTCTGGGCGGCATGCAGATTGTCCAGGATCTCCGCTGCAATCCATGATATAGAGAGCGGCTCTCCATCGGGTGTCTTCGCGTGAGTCAGTTGGTGTAGCAGCGAGCCTGGTACCATCTTGTCCGGACTGGTTCGTGCCGAGATTACTTTTTCCATGTTCCATTCAATCAGTCTCTCCTCGGCCGAAAGGAAGGCAGGGTCTCTCTTCGCCCAGGAGAGGACGCCCCTGATTATTTTGTGCACCAAGGGGAAGTTGTAGGATAAATTATTCCAGACCTCGACCTCCTTCCACCCTTGCAGGATGACTCGCTCCTCGCACTCGTTATCCTCAATTGTGCGAGCGCACAGCCGCGGGCCGTACGTGAGGTTTGTTATGTTGTCGAACGAATAATAGTTGCAGAACAGCAAGACATCTACCGTAGGACGAATTTTGATCTCTGTCTTCAAGAGGTCGACCAACTTTCGAGCGTTGCGACATATGGGTTCCAGGGTGGCCGACTGGTAGATGGAGGTGGGCTGGTAAAAGGCAAAGGTGCGCTTCAGCAACTGCCGGTGCTCTTTGACACCCAGGGCGCAGAATATAGGCCGTTCACCATAAAACATGAAATTGTCGAAATAGTGACTCTTGGGATGCCGTCCAGTAGAGCCGTATATCTCTTTCGTGAGCGACGCGCTGGAGACGGAAACCTCGCCGGGAGCAACGAGCACCACATCGCCATAAGTAGAATGCCACTCCCGGATCTTTCTGGCACGGCGCAACCACATATCGTGGTACACGGCCCAGTACCGGGTGATCTTGCATAGCTTTGGCCCCGGAATATCTTTGTATGGAGAGAAATATAGCGCGTAGACAACTCGACTCACAGCCAGACTCAGCAGTAGACCAAAAGACAGAGCTAAAAGAGTGTAGACGGTCATGGTTCGTGTGTAAGTATTTTCAAGATTGCAGTCACAATTTTACAAAAAGAAAAAAAAAAAAAAAAAAAAAAAAAAAAAAAAAACAGGGCACCCGCTAGAATACAGGAGCGGTGCGAATGATAACATATTACATGATTTGCAAGGTCACTTGTGTCGCTTTAAAGCGTATTGCTCATTATAGAATATGGCCCAAGGCCGTTTCTTGCTTTTCTTTTCTTTTCTATTCTTTTGCCTTATTTTAAAAAATAAAAAATTCCGATCTCCCTGTTTTTGTTTGCTGGAAATTTTCTTAGGGCATTATTGGAGGATCAAGACATCATGGGGACATTGCATGGGCGGAATGACGATGGTCGTCGAAACCAGTTTGGTCAAATTCACACCGTTTTGGCAAAGCCGGCATGAAAAAGTACGAAATTCTGAGCTAAACTCCATGGTCAATCAGAATTCAAGAGAGAAGAAAAAGGCAACGTCAGGTTGCTTCGTGTACATGCTCGATTCATGTCCGCAACCGTACACGGTTGTCGAAACAAGAAACTCGGCATGTCCCCGGGGCGTGCGTATAGAAATCCGCGTAACATCATACCCCGGACGTTGAATTCTATGCAAAATCAACATCCCACACACGTTTGCGCTGTGACGATTGGAAGGCCGGGGGTGGCTACGCCGGGTCATTTCAGGCACGATGACGCTATACAAAACATAGTAATGTCGTGATCGTGCTAGTATTTTACGTCATGCTTCGGTTTTTCTTCCCATCGATATTTTCAAGCTCAGCTGCCACCTGTCTGTGTCAACGTAGTACAATTACATAATAGGTGAGCAGCCATATGCGGGCGGCCGAGCTGAAAGCTCTGACAAGACAAGAGAAGGCGGCCAGCGCAGAACCCGACACGGATCGGACATAGACGACATTACTAGCCATCACCTCCAACGGCCCGACGCACCGGGCCGTTCATGTGGACATTTAGGTTGGCATGATTGGCACAGCGCCTAATATGGAGGTACGTTCGCCGGGGAGGCCACATGCGTCAGGGGGTGTATTAGTATCCGCCCGACCGATGTGGACGAGTCACTGCTCCCGATGCCATCAATGTCACGCTGACGTGTGGTCCATTGTGGCCGCAAAGGCGTGTTTGGTAAATCTCGAGTGCGGTGAGGACAGACGAATTTTTGTTCTAGTACATTGCTGAGAAAGTTTATACCAATGGGGTCTAGTCGGCTCGATTCGTCTGGGGTACGTTCAAGGACCAGACCAGTCTGGTCGGCCATCTCTCTCGCCATCTCGCCACGTTACCCGTGGAACCATCTTGTTTACCAGTGCTACACAGCATGTTGTCCAAGATCTCAGGTCTATTCAGGGGACGGTGATACGCCTTTCTAGACCCAGCTCACCGGCAAAGACATGGTGCTCTCCAGAGGCTGAGACAGGTTGTGAAACCTTTACATAATACGCAACTCTTCAGCGGCGGTGGACGTCTCTGCTGATTTGATATTCCGGGAGGGAAAACTAATACTGTTACTGTAGAATACGGGTTGTGTCTGTATATTGCTACAGTCTTACAATGAATCCGTGAACACCAAGGACCGCATAGTAATGCAGTCGAGAGCATGTACAAGGGCCGGAACGCCACAATTGCATGGCAATGAACCTCACCGTTCCTAACTTATCCAATTCTGTCCACAAAAGGCTTCACCATTTCCTCCTAGAATGTAAAGCAGGTCCTTAAGAGAAGTTCGTTCTTCCTTCCATGCAGGCTCTGTCGATTCATGAGCGAACCCTTCTTCTTTTCCCACACATCTCCGAATTCACCAACGTCGTTGTCACGACATACTGCATTTAGACAATAACGATACATGTACAATGTCAACCGTTGTATCAATACAGTTGCAAAGCCGTCCCCCGTCGCCTCCTGAAGTCAAGGTGGCCACGGATCATGATCTCGAGCGCATTTGGAAATGGAACGCGTCTGTTCCTGAGACTATTCATGGCCGCGTCCATGGTTTGATCACCAAGAGGGTGCGATGCCAGCCCGATGCCCAGGCCGTCTGTGCCTGGGATGGAGATTGGAGCTATCGTCAACTGGACGAGCTATCGACCAACTTGGCCCATCAATTGGTGCGCATGGGCGTTGGACCCGACGTCCTGGTTGCTCTGTGCTTTCAAAAGTCTAAATGGACTCCAATCGCGATGCTTGCCGTCATGAAGGCCGGAGGAGCATCGGTGGCCTTGGAGCCGTCACTGCCGCACGAACGGTTACGAAGCATCGTCCAACTGGCCGAGCCGCACCTGACGCTTTGCGCCTCCTTGACCGTCGAACTCGCCAGAAATGTCGCCAAGGAACCACTTCTAGTTATAGATGAGCTGACCTTGGACTCTGTATGCCCGGACAGCTTGCCAGACGTTCAGTCGTGGAACAAGCTCTACGTTATTTTCACATCTGGCAGTACGGGTACACCAAAGGGTACAATCACTACCCATGCCAACTTTTGCAGCGCAATTCACCACCAACAGGCGTTTCAAGGATACTCGCCTTCTTGGCGAGTGTACGATTTTGCCAAGTACTCCTTCGATATCACGTGGTCAAATTTCATTCACACAACCACGTCTGGTGGTTGTCTTTGCATTCCGTCGCAAGAAGAAGCTATTAACAACCTGGCTGGTTCTATACGGGCGTACAACGCAAATTTTATGAACATCACGCCATCAGTCGGTGGCATGGTGCGCCCGTCGGACTTGCGTGGTATAATGGAGCACGTCGTTTTTGCCGGCGAGGCTCTGCCAAACCATCTCGCGGCACAGTGGGCACAGCATGTCCGCGTCATGAACCTGTACGGTCCGGCTGAATGCACAGTTGGAGTCACTCTGGATGTGATCGGCGAGACGGCCAACACGAACGCCGCTTTTGCAAGCATTGGCCGCGGATTGGGCTCCTGCACATGGATTGTCGATCCAACCTGTCACGATAAGCTGGTTCCCGTGGGGGAAGTTGGCGAGTTGGTGCTGGAAGGTCCAATCATAGGAGCTGGTTATCTTGACGATGCTGAGAGAACGGCTGCAGTGTTTATTGACAACCCCGAGTGGCTGGTCAAGGGGCCGCCCGGCGGTGTAGGAAGACACGGCCGGCTCTACAAAACAGGTGATCTTGTACGCTATGAGGCGGACGGCAAACTTGCTTTTGTAGGCCGCAAAGACACACAAGTCAAAATAAACGGCCAGCGCGTGGAGCTGGGCGACATTGAATACCATGTACGAGAACATGCTGCCGGTGGCCCAGATTTGCAGGTAGCTGCAGAGCTCGTAACCCCATGCGACAGTGACAGACCGCTACTCGTAGCCTTTGTGCAAATGATGCCGCCGACTTCTACTCACGACAGCGAGGCGTTGGAATTCGAGCTGAACAGAGTAATTGACGGGCTCAATGAAAGATTGGCCATTCACCTACCGCCATACATGATCCCTTCCGCGTACATCCCCTTAAAAGCCTTCCCCAAGACTGCCAGTGGCAAGATGGATCGGCGGAAGCTGAGGGAATATGGCAAGACTTCGACCACGCAAGAGCTTACCGCCCAAGCTTCATCTCCATCCAAGAAGAAAGCTCCAACCGCGAAGATGGAGCTGCGCCTACAAGCCCTCTGGGCGACTGTCCTTGGCCTTCGTGTCGATGACATTGGATCAGACGACAGCTTCTTACGCCTCGGAGGAGATTCAATAGCGGCCATGAAGCTGGTCGGCATAGCGCGCGACCATGGGCTGTCCTTGAGTGTCGCCGATATTTTCAACCACCCGGTACTGGTCGACATGTCAGCTACCGTTGGCGAAGTCTTTGAAGAGGCAAGCCCAATCGAGCAGTTTTCCTTGCTCAATAGCCATATAGATGTATCAGTGGCGCGAAGACAAGCTGCAGATGCCTGTGGGGTAAACATTGCTGACATCGACGACATTTTCCCCTGCACGCCTCTTCAGGAGGGGTTGATTGCCCTGACGGCCAAGCACGAGGGTGATTATGTCTCCCGACATGTATTCCAGCTGCACCCTCAAGTGGATTCAGACCGTCTAAGGAGGGCATGGAATCGGGTGGTAGCAAAGACTCCTATCCTACGAACACGCATCGTCGACCTCGATCAGCAGGGACTTGTGCAGGTAGTGATTAACCAATCACCGACATGGACATCCGCAGGAGGGTTGATGAGCCTTGAAGAGTACCGGCATGGTGAGAGCAATCTTGCAACAGCCTTAAGCACTCCCTTGGTCTGCTTTGGACTCATTCAAGAGCCACGCGGCGAAGAGATGAGGCGTTTCTTTGTATGGACGATTCACCATGCACTTTATGATGGGTGGTCTAAGCCGCTGTTGTTGGAGGAATTGGCTCAGGCGTATACCGGGAAGATACCACCAGGTACTTCGACGCCGTTTCAAAGCTTTGTCAAGTATATCAAAGACATTCCAACGGCGGAATCCTCCAAGTTTTGGTTGGCCCAGTTTGAGAATTTCGAAGCACAGGTTTTCCCAGAACTACCTTCGCCGTGGTACGAAGCGAGATCCGATCACTTGAAGGTGCACAGCATTGCCAATCTGCAGTGGCCGAAACTCGCGGGTGTGACAGCGTCAACCACGTTGCGGGCCGCGTGGTCCATTCTCACCTCGTGTTATACCAATGCAATGGAAACCGTCTTCGGTGTGACGGTGAGCGGTAGGCAGGCGGCCGTACGAGGCGTGGATCGGATGACAGGTCCTACCATTGCGACGGTGCCTGTGCGTATTCCTCTAAACATGGGCAGCACCATCGCGGATTTCCTTCTTCAAGTTCAGAAACAGAGTATCGACATGACAAAATTTGAACAGACTGGTCTGCAACAAATTCGACGACTGAGCCCGGAAGCAGAAAGAGCCTGCGACTTCCGGACCCTACTTGTTATTCAGCCGGCCGCTGACAAGAAGGAGAAGCACGCCTGTGATGGTCTTTTTGTGTCTGCAAGTAATGGCGAGCTATGGTCGCAAGTCGAAGACCAGATGGCGGAGTTCCGCACATATCCGCTCTCGCTGGAGTGCCAGCTGCACGATGATGGCGTCGTTGTGTCGACCAGATTCGACGCTGGTGTGCTCACCGAGGGGCAAGTGGCTATTCTCATGAGGCAGCTCGAGCATGTTCTTCGCCGGCTGTGCGATGCTGAGTCTCGTCAGACCAGTCTTGGAGACATGGAGCTGGTTGGACATGAGGATCTAGGCCAGATGTGGCATTGGAATTCGGTTGTGCCTGAACCTGCAAGGGTGCTTGTGCATCAACTGATCGAGGCCACGACAAGACAGCAGCCAGAGGCGCAGGCTGTTTGCGCTTGGGATGGCAACTGGACGTATGCCGAGCTTGATAGACTATCGAGTCATCTGGCCTATTCTCTCGTTGGTTCGGGAGTCGGCCCCGAGGTCGTCGTGCCGCTGTGTATTGAGAAATCGAAGTGGATGCCGGTGGCCATGATGGCCGTGATGAAGGCTGGCGGAGCGTCGCTCGCGTTGGATTACGCGCAGCCAGAGGACCGACTTCGCAGCATCGTGCATCAGGTGAGTCCAGTCGTGATACTGACTTCAGCAGGCAATCAGGATCTCGGTCGTCGTTTGGCGCCCCGCATTTCGGCGGTGGTGGTCGTGGTCGGCGAGCAGCTGCTGGACAGCCGGCTCACAGTGCCGGCTGTGACGCTGCCGGCGGTCGAACCTTCCAACAAGCTCTACCTCGTCTTTACATCTGGCAGCACTGGCCAGCCCAAAGGCGTCGTCGTTACCCACGAAAACATCGCCAGCGCAATCTTGCATCAGCGCAAGACACTCCGATTCACGAAGCAGTCAAGAATCTACGACTTTGCGTCGTACATGTTCGATGTAGTTTGGTGCAATCTTCTTCAGGGTCTTTCAGCCGGAGGCTGTATCTGCATTCCCAGCAACAATGACCGCCGAAATGACCCTCTGGGCACAGCCTCGCGCCTTGGCGCCAACACGGCCATCCTGACACCGTCAACCATTCGTGGACTCGATCTGAAGCCGTTGGGTTGTCTAAGGCACATCCATTTCATCGGAGAGCCGCTCTCGACTGATGAAATTGATGGGTTGCATACAGACACCGTCGTGACGAATCTATATGGCCCAACGGAGTGTACAACATTCAGCACTGCCCAACGAGTCCTTGGGGACCCATCGTCATCGAAACAAATCATAGGAATCGGCTCAGGCTGTGGCCTTTGCACATGGCTGGTCAAGCCTACAGATCACTCTAAGCTGGTTCCACTGGGATGTGTCGGTGAGGTTCTGCTGGAAGGGCCACTGGTGGCCGCTGGCTATCTGGGCGCTGAGAAGAAAACGGCGGCTGCCTTCTTTAACGACCCGGCCTGGCTCTTAAAGGGATGTGACAATTACGCTGGTCGCCGCGGACGCATTTACAAGACCGGAGACCTTGCTCGATATGATACCGACGGCAATTTATTTTTTCTCGGGAGAAAGGATTCTCAAGTCAAGATCAGCGGGCAGCGGGTTGAGCTGGGTGACATTGAGCACCATATCCAAGCCAATATTCTCGGTCATGAAGATGTAAACGTTGTTGCAGAGGTTGCAAAACCGACCGGAAGTGGCAATGCCATTCTGGTAGCGTTTATTCAAGTCTCCTGTGCTTCCGGATCTTGCCATGAAGATGACATGCAGAACCAATTAGAAATAATCACAGCTGGTCTTCAGGATAGGCTCCTTGCACAGCTACCGGCCTACATGATTCCGTCGGCATATATTCCAATCAATAGTATCCCGGTCACACCTACCGGCAAGATTGATCGCCGCAAGCTTCGTGCCATGGCACAGCAACTAACCTTTGAGCGTCTCATGGGAACTAAACGTTCCTCTAATGTCGAGAGACGACAACCGGCTACTGTTGCTGAGAAGGCGTTACAGGAGATCTGGTCGGCCGTTCTCGGTGTGAGTGCCAGTTCCATCAGCGCCGAAGATAATTTCCTGCGTATCGGCGGTGACTCTATCGCCGCTATGAGACTTGTCGCAGCAGCTCGTAAGCAGTGCATGTCTTTCACAGTCTCGCAAGTCTTTCAACACCCGCTCCTCAGCGACCTGGCTAAAGTGATTGGGGAGCCGGCTCTTTGCTCTGATGGGGAGACCAGTCGACACCAGCATGAACCATTCGCCCTCTTGAATACGAAAGACAGCGTTGAAGAAATCAGGAAAAATATTGCAAACAAGATCAACATAGATCCTAGCCAGATTGAAGATGCCTTCCCATGCACACCATTGCAAGAGGGCTTGCTGGCTCTGACTGCAAAACGGCCTGGGGATTATGTTGCACGATTCGTCTACCCTCTGCAGCCCGGTGTGGACACAGAGCACTTTATTAGAGCCTGGGAAGCTGTGATGTCTGCTACACCCATTCTGCGCACACGTATTATTGATCTTGGTGAGGCCGGATTAGTTCAAGTCATTGCCAATGAGCCAACAACATGGGCACTCAGGGGCGAGTTAATGAGTCTGGACGCATATGAAATGGCAGACAGACGACTCAACACTGGTCTGGGAATGCCCTTGACACGATTTGCCGTCATTCGAGACCCGGTCAATGACACTCGCTTCTTTGTCTGGACCATTCACCATGCTCTTTACGATGGCTGGTCTGTTTCCCTGATGCTTCAGAAATTGGATGCTGCCTTCTATGTAACCGATGTCAAGGACATGCCTCGCTCACCTCCGTTGCAGACCTTTGTCAAACACATCATTAATCTCGACAGGAATAACGCCGCTACGTATTGGGACAGGCAATTTCAGGGTTTAGAAGCTGAGATTTTCCCGTCAATTCCTTCAAAATCCTATCAGGCGATCTCCAACGCCTCTATCAAGCATCGCATCTCAGACCTGTATTGGCCAAAGACTGACATAACTCCGTCCATGATGGTACGAGCGGCATGGTCGCTGTTGGCCACAAAGTATACCGACCGACCAGAAGCCGTTTTTGGTGTAACCGTTTCCGGACGGCAGGCTGCCGTAGTGGATGTTGAGCAAATTATCGGGCCCACGATCGCTACAGTTCCCGTAAGAGTCACCGTTGACTGGTGTGAAATGACGGTGGAACAACTTTTGCGAAAGGTTCAAGCCCAAGCAGTTGAAATGACTGCTTTCGAGCAGACGGGACTACAAAGCATTCGACGCGTCAGTTCTGACGCTGAAAAAGCATGCAGTTTCCAAACATTGATTGTCGTGCATCCCGCCGAGGAGGACGAGAGCGATCAGAGCAACATCGGAAAGTGGTTCATCAACAGACGAGGCAAGGATGTAGAAGACGATACCACCGTGACTGAGCATGATACACATGCTCTTACGATCGAATGCATTCTCGAAAGGCACGGAATGAGGGTTCGCGTTGCGTATGACGCCAAGATCCTGGACGTCGACCAAGTCAAGAGGATCGCTAGCCAATTTGAGCACACTCTCCGACAAATATGCATGCCGGAAAATGCGCGCAAGACTATATCAGAAATAGACATGATCAGCTATCACGACATGCATAGTATTTGGGAATGGAATAAAACCTGCCCCGACGCTTACAAGACTTGTCTGCACGATATCATATCATCGAAATCTCAAAGACAACCAGATGCTTTAGCTGTCAACGCCTGGGATGGTGATTTCTCATACCGTGAGCTTGATCATATTTCTACACAACTGGCATACTACCTAGCCAGCCTCGGCGTCAAGCCCGAGACTATCATACCTCTTTATTTTGAGAAGTCCAAATGGACGCCAGTTACAATGCTGGCCGTTATGAAAGCCGGCGGTGCATCGGTCTTGATGGACTCAAGCCAGCCGCTGGATCGCCTACAGGCTATCGTTAAACAAATTGCGCCTGTCATAGTAGTGACATCAGGACGTAACAAAACGCGTGCTGGCAAATTGACCGATTCGCCCGTCGTCGCTGTCACTGACGATCTTGTCGAAAGACTCGGCGATTGGAAATCTCGGGAAACAATTACGCCAGCTCGGCCGTGGAATAAGGCGTATCTTATTTTCACCTCAGGAAGCACAGGCACACCAAAGGGTGCAATCTTGACGCATGAAAACGTGTGCAGTGCTATCCGTTACCAACGGCTTGCCCAAGGATACAATTCTGACGCTCGAGTATATGACTTTACTTCGTATGCATTCGATACGGCGTGGAACAATTTCATGCATACATTCTCGGCCGGTGCTTGCCTGTGCATTCCTTCGGAGGACGAGCGGAAGGACGATCTTTCTAGATCCATTCATCGATTCAAGCCCACTATCCTTGACATCACGCCATCTGCCGCCACAGCCCTAGAGCTTGCCACTGTCCAGTCTCTGCGCACATTGATTCTAGGTGGCGAGAGACTTTCATCATGGCAGGCCAAGAAATTGGGAGCCCTCGTCGATGTGAAGCTGGCTTATGGACCATGCGAGTGCACACCTACGTCGACTGTTGCCACTATCGATCCCAAAAATGATGGAGAGCCTAGCATTGGACGTGGTGCTGGCACCATTACTTGGATTACTGAACCAAGAGATCACAATATTCTAGCTCCAATTGGCGCAATTGGCGAACTTCTGCTTGAAGGTCCGCTTCTTGGTCAAGGCTATCTGGGCGACGAAGAGAAGACCAGCTCAGCATTTATCCATAATCCTCGGTGGCTGTTGCGCGGCGGAGCGGGTAAGCCTGGCCGTGAGGGTCGATTATACAAGACTGGAGACCTCGTGAGGTATAACTCTGATGGTACTCTTGTGTTTATCGGTCGGAAGGACGCACAGGTTAAGATCAACGGTCAGCGCGTTGAGCTTGGTGAAGTCGAGAGCCACATGGCTCGTCACCATTTCATACGGCAGTCATTATCATTGTATCCTCAAACCGGCCCCTTCGCAAAGAGACTCGTGGGCATCTTTAGCCCCCAAGGAATTTTTCAGTCTTCGACAGAGTCTCCCATTGAGCTTGTCGATGCATCGCATCACAACGAGACTGAGGAGCATATTCAAGTGTTACAGAGTCTTTTGAGCGAATCTCTTCCGTCCTACATGGTTCCCTTAGTTTGGATTGCCGTCAAAAATATTCCGTTGAATCCTTCAGGCAAGCTGAACCGACGTTTAGTTGAAGACTGGTTGCTACGCATGGACTCGAACACGTTTTTAAGAATCGGCTCTGTTGGCTGTTCAACAGGATGTGCACCTCCAGCTCGTGAACCAAAATCAAGTCCTGAACTTGTCATTCGTGACGCCTGCAGTGTCATCCTGAACATGAAATGCACGGATGTCAATCTTGACACCTCGTTCATCAGCAACGGTGGCGACTCTATCTCGGCTATGCGTCTCTCATCCTATTGCCGTTCTACTAACCTTATCTTTTCGGTAGCAATGCTGCTGAGGAGCAAAACACTGGCGAATTTGGCGCATTCTGCTGTTGTTGCGACGGATTCTACCGCATGTGGCGTTGAGCGCCATCGTGAAGTCTTTGGTGAGACTTTTACCTTGTCGCCCATACAGAAATGGTTTTTCGCCCAAAGTCCACCAGAGACCATCAATAAGAAGGATTTCTATTGCAATCAGGGCTTCTACGTGAAGCTCAACCGCCATGTGTCTACCGAAAACCTTTCTCTCGCGATACGCACAATTGTTGAACGGCATTCTATGTTGCGCGCTCAATTTGAAGAAACTTCAGACGGTTGGGTGCAGCGGGTTCCTGAGCCATCAGATGCCATCTATCACTTTGGTTATGCCAATGTTCAGTCGGTGGATGAGATGAAGAGAAATGTGACTAAAATTCACCAGTGCTTAGACATCAAGCGTGGCTTGGTTTTCTCAGCAGACCTATACAGGCTATCCTCGGATGATCAGTATCTGATCCTCATTGCGCACCATTTAGTCGTCGACCTTGTTTCGTGGCGAGTTATATTGGACGACCTCGAGTCATTGATAGTTGGGAAGAAGCTACTCGACGGTCTCTCTTTCTTGTCCTTCCAGCAGTGGAATTTGTTACAGGCCAACATAGCTCATTCTCCCGAGTTTGCTCCCGATAAGGTCCTGTCCACTCAAAATGTGCATAACGACCACGAATTCTGGGGATTTACCAAGACTACTTCAAACACAGCTAGCGACCATATCAGGAAGAATGTGGAGCTAGACAATGCTACGACGTTGCTTTTGCTCAAGGATGCTAACAACGCATACAACACGGAACCAGTTGAATTAATACTTTCCTCCATATGGGACGCTTTTTTCTATACATTCCCTATGCGTAAAGGGCTAACAATCTTTAATGAAGGTCACGGCCGGGAGCCATGGACTTCAGAAATGGACTTATCTCGCACGGTTGGCTGGTTCACGACCTTAAGCCCTGTTCATCTTCTTCGTACCGACGGAGATAGTGCTTTTCATGTCGTCCGGCTGGTTAAGGACGCGCGGAGGCGGCTGCCCTCCAATGGCTGGATGTACTGGGTCTCGAGACATCTAAATGAACATGGAATTGCAGCATTCGCGTCGCACTCTTCCACAATGGAAGTACAGTTCAATTACCACGGCCAGTATCAGCAATTAGAGCGGCCCGATTCTCTCTTTCAGGTCGTGAATTTTGACGACGAAGTGTCTGCTATTGGACCCCTACTTCCTACATCAGTTCTGTTCGATATTGATGTTGTTATTGAAGGCGGGGTGACTAAAATATCTTTTTCGTGGAACAGACACTTAGCCCATCAAGATCTGATTCGGGCATGGATCGCTCAAATTGAAACATCGGCACAATTTCTTTGCTCTGAGCTGTGCAACAAACAAACCGAGCGCACTCTTTGTGATTACGAATTCCTTAACCTTGATTATAAGTATCTGGATGAGTTGCATGAAAATATCTTACCCCAGATTGAAGAAATCAACAACTCCCAAGTCGAGGCCATTTATCCATGCTCTCCCATGGTGGATGGAATTCTTCTCAGTCAATTGAAGGGAACTGGTTCCTATGAGACCTCTCAAACGTGGCTAATAAAGCCTCAACAATCTCACCAAATCAACGTCGATGGTTTGATGGACGCTTGGCAAGCTGTCATTGCTAGACATCCTTCAATGCGAACTGTGTTTATCCATGGTGTGGATGCGTCAGTCGCCTTCTACAATGTGGTGCTTAAGTCCTACCGCGGCGAGGTTCTTCTGCTCGAAAGTAACAGCTTTGAATCAGCACTTTCTAGATTAAGAGAAGTACCACCAGTCAACTATTTAAAGGCCAAGCCTGCTCATCGACTAGTACTTTGTACTATAGCGGGTGATGACCAGGTGCTCTGCAGGATCGAGATGAGCCACGCTATCTCGGACGGTGCTTCAACGTCTATTACCATGAATGATTGGGCTAAAGCCTACGCTGGAGAGCTTGATACTGAAGAAATAAGAGATATAAACCAGGAATTTTCTCGAGCTCTTTCGGTTGTGTCCAAAGATGATAAAATGGCCTACTGGAAGAGAAAACTATCCGGTTTGGAGCCTTGCCACTTCCCGCACCTCGTTGAAATAAAGCCAAACGACGATCATGCTACCGCTACAGTCACTTTGGAGCTGGAGCATTCAACTTTGCGCCAGATACAACGATTCTGTGAGGCATGCTCGGTTACTCCCGCTAGCTTGTTTCAATGTGCTTGGGCCCTCACCTTGTCAGCCTACACAGGAAGTGACTCCGTCTGCTTTGGATATCTTTCGTCTGGAAGAGATTTGGCTGCTCAAGGTATTATGGATGCTATCGGAGCATATGCAAATGTTATGATTTGTCGTGTTGACATTTCCAGGGAATGGAGCAGTGATGACTTACTTCGTCACGTCCACGACCAAGTTTTGGAGGACTTAAACTTTCAACACTGCTCCGTTGCTGATATTCAGCACGAGCTTGGTCTTCCATTTGGTCAAGCTCTCTTCAATTCAATTCTCTCCTTCCAGAATGACAACGAGGGATCCGTCGAAGGCATCGAGACACAACACCTCGTATTTACTGATCTCGACTGGGAGGATCCGACAGAGTATGAGATCACAATCAACATCAGACAAACCAGCGCATCAATCTGCTTCACACTGGATTATCGACTTGCGTGTATGTCCATGGACCAAGGGCAGAGCGTTATCTCGCTTCTGGAGAAAGTTGTTACAGGTCTGGTCAGCGATCCCAAGGCAGTCTCCCCAGCTGGCAACGGACGATCAAACAAGCTTTCACTAATGGATAACATTGGTGAAAGAGACCTGGAGCAAGTTTGGAAATGGAACAAGACAGTACCCGAAGCCGTTGACGACATAATTCACGACATAATAACTAAGGTAGCTCGGAAAACCCCTGACGCAC
Source organism: Claviceps africana (assembly GCA_018360145.1). NCBI lineage: Eukaryota > Fungi > Ascomycota > Sordariomycetes > Hypocreales > Clavicipitaceae > Claviceps > Claviceps africana. The sequence continues at coordinate 87,788 of SRPY01000016.1, forward strand.
CTGCTATCTGCTCTTGGGATGGTGATTTTACGTACGCGGCATTAGATACTATGTCCTCGAAGCTCGCCTATTATCTAGTTACACTGGACGTTCGACCTGGTGTAATTGTGCCTTTATGCTTTGAGAAATCAAAGTGGATGCCCGTTGCTATGCTTGCCGTTATGAAAGCAGGCGCCGCATCTGTGGCCCTAGACAGCACTCTTCCAGAAGAACGCCTTTCTAGTATTATTCAACAGGTTAACCCTACTGTCATTCTTACGTCTTCGGCAAACGAAAAAAGGATAAGCCGCCTCGCAAACTGCGCCACTGTTCCCCTCTCGGATTCTCATCTCGGAAGCCTCGATACGAGACCTCGGACCCTACCAAATGTCCAGCCATTTGACATGCTTTATGTTGTATTCACATCGGGGAGCACTGGTGTTCCCAAGGGTGTGATTATTACGCACTCTAACTTCAGCAGTGCTATCAGCCATCAGCAGACAGCTCTGGGATATCAAAGCAACTCTCGCGTATACGATTTTGCCAAATATGCCTTTGATGTCACGTGGTCTAATTTTATTCATACCATGACTGCCGGAGCCTGCTTGTGTATCCCGTCCGAGACCGAGACATCCAATAATATCACCGATTCTTTGAACTACTTTAAGGCGAACTTCGTTGATTTGACACCATCGGTCGCCAGCACTCTGAGCCCAACCGATCTTACCACACTTGACCAAATCCTGTTTGGCGGCGAGGCCTTAACGACACATCTTGCGTCGCAGTGGGCTGAGAACAAAAATGTTCTGAATACCTACGGTCCTGCAGAATGTACCGTCACGGCAACTTTCGCAAAAGTTGGCAGATCCGATGCTTCTGCTGCTAGCATCGGGTCAGGATTCGGTCTGCGTACTTGGATTGTGCACCCTTCAGACCACAACAGGCTTGTGCCAATCGGAGTTGTCGGTGAACTCCTACTAGAGGGTCCATTGGTTGGCGCGGGCTATCTTAACGACCTTGCAAAAACTAACGAAGCTTTCATTGACAGCCCTGATTGGCTTGCTGATGGATCGAAAAGCTGCGTCGGCCGAAAGGCAAAGTTATACAAGACGGGAGACTTGGTGCGATACAATGCAGACGGAAGTATGACATTTATGGGTCGCAAGGACGGTCAGGTCAAGATCAACGGGCAGAGACTAGAACTGGGGGATGTTGAACACCACGTTCGCGTCAATCTCAAGTATGAAAAGCCAGTTCAGGTCTTTGCTGAGGTAATTAAGCCTCGGGCGAGCAAAAAGCCGATACTTATTGCCTTCGTTTATGCTGGTGGCGAGCTCAAGGGAAACAAGTGGATCGCCAAGATTACAGCCGGCCTTAACGAGAGACTCGCAACGAAAGTGCCTGGCTACATGATCCCCGCTGTTTACTTTTCAATCGAGGATATACCTATGACAGCAACTGGTAAGACTGACCGTCGTCGTTTGCGAGAACGAGGCGAGCAAATGACATTGGAGGAGCTTACGGCGCTCAGAGTCCACAGCGGGGAGATGATGGTTCCAAGAACCGTTTCCGAAAAACGCTTACAAAGTCTCTGGGCATCTGTCCTTGACATTAAAGCGGACACTATCAGCGCGAACGATAGTTTTCTCCGCATTGGAGGCGACTCTATTGGAGCCATGAAATTGGTGGGTGCCGCACGCCAGGCAGGGCTTTCTCTAACCGTTTCCGACGTCTTCCAGCACCCAAAGTTGAGCGACATGGCCAAGATTACCGATCATGTTTCCAAGACTGAGCCCGAAGCTATTCGGCCCTTGTCGCTGTTGAAGTCCGGTATTGACCCCCAAGCAGCGCGTGACCAAGTTGCGCAATTGTGTCATACCAATCGCGATCAAATACACGATATCTTTCCCTGTAGCCCACTGCAAGAGGGTCTTCTTGCTCTGACCGCTAAGAGAGCGGGTGACTATGTGGCCCAGCATATACTGCCTCTCGAGGAAACAACGGATGTCGACCGTTTTCGGAAAGCCTGGGAAAAGTTGCTGCAAATGACGCCAATTTTGCGTACCCGTATTGTCGATCTACCTGAACAAGGCCTCGTGCAGGCTATTCTCGACGAAGATGCTACTTGGCTTCAGTGCTTGGATGTGAACGACTATCAAGAAAAAGACAAGAATATGCCCATGGGCCTCGGAAAGCCCCTTGTCCGATATTCAATCACCAAGTCGCGTGACAATAAACAGCAATTTGTCTTCGCGTGGACTGTTCATCACGCGCTCTACGATGGGTGGTCAATGTCGTGCCTCATGAGTCGTCTCGAGTTGGCGTATAGAGGAGATGTGGTTCTGCGGGAGTCTCCCCCCTTCCAGCGCTTTATCCAGCACGTTATAAGCACTAGTAATGCGCATGCCAAACATTTTTGGCAGGATGAACTTGAAGGATGCGAAGCGCAAGTCTTCCCCAAGCTACCATCCGTGACATATCAGCCAACAGCGAGCTCATTTATCAACCATAACGTCGATAACCTCCACTGGCCAGAGTCCGACATCACTGCGCCAACAGCAATTCGCGCAGCATTAACAATCTTGACTGCAGGATATACAAACTCCAGTGACGTGGTTTTCGGGCTCACTGTGAGTGGTCGTCAGGCCGATGTACATGGTGTGGACGAGATGACTGGCCCAACCCTTGCAACCGTGCCTGCTCGAGTGGTCCTTGACTGGGATGAGACTGTTGAATCATACCTTAACCGAATTCAGAAGCAGCAAGTGCAGATGACAACTTTTGAGCAGACCGGCCTGCAGAACATCCGTCAAATGGGAACCAATGCTAAAGACGCCTGTGACTTTCAGACGCTACTGCTAATACACCCTGCTGAGCAGGCTGCGCAGCTTGAAAGTCGGATATTTGCACCTTCGAGGCAAGACGATAATGAAGACGAAACCGGTGCTCAAATTGCTCAGTTCGTCACATATGCCCTAACTATTGAGTGCAACTTGGCGAACTGTGGTTTGGATATGCGATTTGAATTCGATGAGCGCATCCTTAGCAAATACCAAGTTCAAAAATTTGCTAGACAGATGGAACATATTCTGCGGCAACTATGCGATATCAAACAAGAAAGACAATGTGTTAAAGACATTGAGACGATCAGCAAGGACGATCTGAAAGACATCTGGGAATGGAATGCTACAGTACCAATGACTGTGGAGACTCCAGTGCATGAGATTGTTGATAATACGTCTTTAACGAAACCCGAGGCCCTAGCTGTTTGCGCATGGGACGGTAGTTGGAGTTACGGACAACTCTATGATTTATCCTCACGACTAGCCTATTATCTAGTGAATTGTGGAGTTGGTCCGGAAGTTGCAATTCCTATATGCGTCGAAAAATCAAGATGGAGTCCAATTGCAATCCTTGGCGTTATGAAGGCTGGCGGGGTGTGCGTTACTCTCGACACAAACCTACCAGAGGAGCGCCTCATCAGCATCGTCCAACAAGTCAACCCGGCCCTGATGCTTTCATCCCCGACAAATGAGAGCCTGGTTTCTCGCTTATCCTCTGATAAGCCTGTTGTCGTCGTTGATGAAAAGCTGTTGCACTCGCTGGAATACCCAAGGGGTGAGACACTGCCGAAGATTCAACCTTCCAACACCCTCTACATTGTTTTCACGTCTGGAAGTACTGGCGTACCTAAAGGTGTAAAGATAACACACTCCAATTTCAGCAGCGCAATCATACATCAACGAAGTGCTCACAACTTTGATAACATTGCTAACGCCAGAGTCTATGACTTTGCATCGTTTGCTTTTGACACGTCATGGCAGAATATGCTTGCCACTTTTGACTGTGGTGGTTGTTTGTGCATTCCGTCTGAAGCTGAGCGACGGGATGACTTGCCTGGATCTATTGAACGCTTTAAAATCACCCATAGCGAACTCACTCCTTCTGCTGCGATGGTGTTGCCCCTATCGACGCTTAAGAAACTCAATACCCTCATTCTTGGCGGTGAGAGACTGCAGGAGGCATACGCCAAACAATGGGCCTCAGTGGTCAATGTCAAGAACTCATACGGTCCTTCCGAATGTACTCCGACATCGACCGTCGCCGACGTTGACCCCACAAGCTTCAACGCTGCAAATATTGGCAAAGGCAGAGGTGTCAACACATGGATAGTGGACACAAGAACTGGTGATTCTTTGGTGCCTGTGGGATGCATAGGCGAATTGATGCTCGAAGGACCACTCGTGGGTCCTGGTTACCTTGGAGATCCCGAAAAGACTGCTTCCGTGTTTATCGAAAATCCATCGTGGCTTACACGTGGATGTCCGGGCCACCCTGGCCGTCAAGGCCGACTGTATAAGACTGGTGACTTAGTCTTCTACAATGACGATGGGACTTTGGCCTACGTCGGCCGCAAAGATGCTCAGGTCAAAATTCGTGGCCAACGGGTTGAGTTGGGTGAGGTTGAAAGTCATATTACACGTCATCATTTGACACGACAATCAGCATGTTTATTTCCTAAGTCCGGGCCTTATGCAAATACGCTGGTCAGCGTCTTCAGTATCCAAAACATCCAGGAAGATTACAACGAGACCGATAACAGTTTAGATCAAAATGGACCTTCGTTCGCCGGCAATTCCAGCTCAGCATCTTCTGTTACCGAACTGACCAGCTCTTGGAGTTCGATTGAATCCCCAAGGACTCCTGACTCACAGCATAGCGTGGATTTCATACTCGAAGACCGTCCTACTACCGTTCAGACCTATATCGAAGAGCTGCGGAATACGCTTGATGCGTCGTTGCCTTCCTATATGGTTCCCACCAAGTGGATCGCAGTGAAAAATATTCCACTTAACGCGTCTGGCAAACTGAATCGCAAGCAAGTCGAGACTTGGCTTCATAATATGGACGAGCATGTCTATGCAAGGCTTTCCGAGTTCGACAATTTTTCTGTTTGCCGGGAACCACAAACACGGCCTGAGCGTGTTCTTGTCAATGCGTGTTGCCGGGTTTTGAACGTACAAGCCTGTCAGGTCAATATAGATCGCTCGTTTGTGGCTAATGGCGGCGATTCTATCTCGGCGATGCGATTGACCCCCCAATGCCGTGCGGAGAATGTCGTCTTCTCTGTTGCCACTTTACTCAAGGCAAAATCATTAGCGGAGGTCGCAAAACTATCATCCGTGACGACCCGTTCAACCTTGACCAAGACAGAAGACTTTGGCAGACCTTTTCCCCTTTCCCCAATCCAGCAATGGTTCTTTGATCAAACACCTAGCCATCTTGTCAACTATCCAAGCCACTATTGCAACCAGTCATTTTACGTTCGGATTAATCAACCAGTGTCTTCTACTGACGTTGCTGATGCTGTTTCAAAAGTTGTTGAACAGCACTCAATGCTTCGTGTCCGCTTCCAGCAGCAGCACGGCAACTGGACACAAATAATTCCAGAGTTCACGGATGCTGCATACCATTTCGAGGCTTCAAGCTTGAATTCCATGGAAGAATTGCAAACTCTAGCCTCCCGGCGTCAACTGAGTCTCGACTTCCAACTCGGACTTGTGTTTTCTGCTGATCTTTGCACATTCTGCTCGGGTGAACAGTATCTTGTTCTCGTTGCTCATCATCTAGTTATTGATCTTGTCTCGTGGCGGATTATTCTGGACGACCTCGAAACGCTCCTTACTGGCGGAGTTCTAATGGAAAGCCTTCCATTTCGAATTTGGAACGATCTTCAGCGTCAAGAGGCCAAGTCTTCCAAGTTCCACTCGCGCAATGTCTTATCTACAGATGGTATCAACAATGATTTAGGTTTTTGGAAATTCCAACCTGGATCCCCAAATTCAACACGTGATCATATCAATAAATCTTTTACGATCAATCAAGAAACTACGTCTCTTGCCTTGAAGGAGGCAAATAATGCCTTCAACACCGAGCCAGTCGATCTGCTGCTATCAGCAGTATGGGATGCATTTTTTAGTACATTTATATCTCGACATAGCCTAACCATCTTCAACGAGGGTCATGGTCGTGAACCCTGGAACGCCGACATTGACATTTCCAGGACAGTCGGCTGGTTTACTACTATGAGCCCGATAAATATGTCTCGAGAGAACATAAATGATCGTATTGATATCGTGAGACGTATCAAGGATGCTAGGAGGAAGCTTCCTGCCAACGGATGGAAGTACTTTTCTTCTCGGTATTTGAACAGCGAAGGGATCGATGCCTTTAAATCCCATGAGTCAGTCATGGAGATGAGTTTCAACTATCATGGCCAATTTCAGCAGCTCGAGCGGGAGGATTCGTTCTTTACTAGCATCGAGCTTCCGGATGTCTCTGATATAGGACCCGAACTGCCTGCATCCTCATTGTTCAATGTTAATATGTCGATTGAGGGAGGGGAGACGCATGTCTCCTTTGCTTGGAATCGTCATATTTCTCACCAACATCTCATTATTAGATGGATCGAACAGATAGGGCCTTCGTTGCAGTCTATCTGCGACACGCTCGTATCTCGGTCAAGGCAGAAAACACTAACTGACTACGAGTTCCTGAGCCTGGATTACGCTAGTTTGGATCATCTCCAGAGCCGCATTATTCCTGAAATTGAGCGGCTTCAAAAGACGACAGTGCAGGACATTTATCCTTGCTCACCAATGGTGGAGGGCATTCTACTTAGCCAGGCTAAAGAAGGTGGGCTCTACGAAACGTCTCAAATCTATGAAATCAGACCGCGCGGAAAACATATCATCGACATGGACAGGCTGCAAGCTGCTTGGCAAAATACGATTTCCTGTCATCCTTCTCTACGGAGTCTCTTTATTGAAAGTCTGGATCCCAGCTTTGCGTTTAATCAGGTTGTCCTAGAAAAACACTATGGTGAAGTTGTGGTGCTAACGAGTGATACTCTTCGCTCTGCGGAAGCATTACTGCAAGTTCTTCCCAAGGTCAATTACCAGCAACTCAAGCCACCCCATCGTCTTACGCTCTGTCAAATTCTAGATGCCGGCACTATCCTCTGTCAAATTGAGATGAGTCATACTATCACCGATGGTGCATCAACTGGGATCTTGATTGATGATTGGGCTCAGGCCTACAAGCGTATGCTGAGAAAAGCCAACCAAGACGAAACTTGTCGTGAGTTTGCTCGAGCCTTGGTATCAGGAGATGCGGAAAACAAAAAGCTCTACTGGAAAAAGAAGCTGGCTGGCCTCAAACCCTGCCTTTTTCCTCCTTTGGACAAGAACACGGCGCCTACTCAAGCCGTATCATGGTCGACGGTAGACATTGATGGTGTACTCTTTGCTTCTATGCAGAAATTCTGCGAGTCCCATTCAATTACTCCATCGAGTTTGTTCCACGCCGCATGGGCCCTAACTTTAGCAACATATACTGGCACTGATAGCGTTTGCTTTGGCTACATTGCCTCAGGTAGGGACCTCCCTATCACTGGGCTTGTTGATGCCGTCGGTGCGTTCGCCAATATTATGGTTTGTCGCGCAAACATCTCTCGAGACTGGAGTAAACAACGTTTCGTGCAATATCTCCATCACCAGGTCTTGGAGGATATGGGATATCAGCACTGCTCTCTGGCTGATATCCAGCACGATTTGGGCATTGTCTCGGGACATCAGTTATTTAACACAATCATGTCATTCCAGAAAGAGATCGAACAATATACAGAAGATGCCATCGACGAAAGTCTCGATTTCATTGAAGCCGATGGAGATGACCCCACAGAGTACGACGTGGCAATCAGCATCACATGGGGTGTCGGTTTGGCGAGATTGTTCATCAATTGTCACCCTTCACGCTTCACCAATGACCAATGTCACCGTATTCTTACCTCGTTCAAGACCATCACCACGAATCTTGTGCGTGATGAACATTCGCAGGTCGACGTCAACACCTTGCAAAACTTTAACATGATCAACAAGTTAGATTTGCAGGACATTTGGAAGTGGAACGCGGAAGTCCCTGAGACTGTTGATACATGTCTTCATGATCTTATAGTCGACGTGGCAAGAAAACAGCCACAAGACATCGCTGTTAATGCCTGGGATGGTGACTGGACATACGGGAAACTGGACTCGCATTCGACACAAATAGCTCAACATCTCACCCAGCTTGGCGTCCGCACAGGCGATGTAGTCGCATTATACTTCGAGCGTTCGGGCTGGGTTTCGGTGGCTATGCTAGCAGTGCTCAAGGCAGGAGGAGTTGCTACCTTGATGGATTCATCTCAGTCAGAGAATGTTCTTCTTCAGACGATGGAGCAATGCAAGCCAGCGCTACTACTCTCATCCGATACAACGAAAGCACTTGTAGGAAAGCTTACCGACCGACCTATTCTTGTCGTCAACAACGATCTGGTAGGGCCGATAGCCCGAATACATCCTTCTACTCTTCCTAGACTCGAGGCATCAGCCCAGGCCTGCCTCATCTTCTCTCGGGGTTCTACTGGCCCGCCAAAATGCGTGGCCCTGACGCATTCCCATCTTAGCACCGCCGCGAAACACCAGAAAGATATTCAAGGGTACCATGCCGAATCAAGAGTTTATGACTTCATGCCATACGCTTCACAAATAGCTTGGAAGGTTTTTGCGTACACTTTTACTAGTGGCGCCTGCCTCTGTGTTCCTTCTAAATCTGAACAACAGCATGATCTTGACCATTCGATACTACACTGGAGACCAACCATCCTTGATATTACTCCTTCGCTCGCCGTCATGCTCTCGGATGACGTCATCCAGTCATTGAAAACCTTGATCGTTGGCGGCGAACATCTTTCTTCATTCAACGCGAAGCGCTGGGCTCGTTTAGTGGACCTGAAGTTTACTTATGGTTTGCTCGAATGTACTCCAGTCGCTACCGTGGGTACTGTTCGTCTCGAGGAAGACAATGATCCCACAATCGGAAAAGGTGCCGGCGTGAATACATGGATTACCAATATACAAGATAGCAATACGCTTGCTCCCATCGGCAGCATCGGTGAACTTGTTTTGGAAGGATCATTGATTGGCGCTAGATACCTGGATAACAACGAGAAGATCAGCGCATCTATTATTGAAAATCCACTCTGGCTCGCTCAAGGAAGTGGTGATCCAAACCAGCCTGGTCGCACGGGCCGATTGTTCAGAACTGGCGATCTTGTCCGTTATAACAAAGATGGCACCCTAAAATTCATCGCCCGCAAAGAGAACCTGGCCAAGGTCCATGAGCAACATGTGGAACTTGGAGAAGTTGAGGATCATATGAGGCGTGTGCCTTCCATAAGTCATGCTGTTTGCCTGATTCCAAAGTCTGGCCGCTACTCCGACAAACTTGTCGGCATCTTCAGTCTCGACGAATCTTTTGACAATGGCGGCACCGAACATCGCAAACAGACTACACCAGAGCTCATATCTAGAGACAAGGCCGACGACGTGCGGGATTGCATACAGTCTCTTCAGGCTGCGTTGGATAACGCAATGCCTGCATACATGGTCCCAGGTGTCTGGGTGCCACTGAGGAGCATTCCCATTACGCACTCCGGAGCGTTGGACCGTAAGCTGCTTGCGAATTGGCTTTGCGACCTTGATGAAGAAACAAATGCCAGAATTTCCAACGCTGCGTCGTCATCGTCTGAGCCGGTTACAATGTCTGAAACGGTGATTCGAGACGCATGCAGCCACGTCCTCAACGTGCCACCGAATCTTATTAACATGCAGCGCTCATTTATTGCTAATGGTGGTGACTCCATCTCTGCCATGCAAATAAGTCCGTACTGCCGCGCAGCTGGCGTTGTGGTCCCGGTTGCGTCCCTGCTTAGAGCCAAGAAGCTGGTGGACGTCGCCGCTTCTGCAAACATTGCTAAAGGGGCTTTGAAAATGTCTTATAAGGAAGACTTTGGTCAAGCTTTTAGCTTGTCGCCAATTCAACAATGGTTCTTTAACCAATCACCGTCAGATAAAGTGAATACCGCGGATTACTATTGCAACCAGGCGTTCTATGTCCAAATTAAACGTCACGTATTATCGGATAAAGTGGCTGAGGCTATTGACAAAATTGTGCAACAGCACTCTATGCTAAGAGCACGGTTCCAACTAGATGCAAGAACAAGGGGCTGGGCGCAGTTGATTCCTAGGCCTGAAGACGCTGTGTACAAGTTCGCGACGCTCCCGGTTGATTCTTTGGCCACCATGAAGTCGATCATAACTCAACGACACCAGCAGCTGGATATCGAGCGAGGCTTGGTATTCAGCGTTGATATGTTTTCCTTGCCATCTGGTGAGCAATTTCTAGCACTGATCGCGCATCATCTGGTTGTGGATTTAGTGTCATGGCGTATCATATTGGATGACTTGGAAACCCTACTTGGCGGCGGCACTATCATTGAAGAAATGCCTTTTCAGTCTTGGCAGAACCTTCAGGCACAGGAGGCTCGATCGTCCACCTTTTTGCCGGAGAAGGTCTTGCCTTGCTCCATCCAGCAGGATCTCGATTTCTGGAATTACTCCTCAGCCACACCTAACACGTTTAATGATCACTTCGAGCATTCATTCGACGTTGACAGTGCCACAACCGCAATTTTGCTTGAAGAGGCCAATAAAGCATTTAATACTGAGCCAGTCGATCTGATCCTCGCATCAGTCTGGGACTCATTCTTCCACACCTTTAAAACTCGGCAGGGTCTTACAATCTTTAATGAAGGACACGGTCGCGAGCCGTGGGCTCCAGAACTTGATATTTCACGCACTGTTGGCTGGTTCACCACGATGACCCCGATACACATATCGCGCGACCACACAACCACGAACATTCCAAGGTTCGTCAAGGATATCAGAAAGCAACTTCCTTCAAATGGCTGGGCATACTTCACTTCGAGGTACCTGAACTCGGAGGGAATGAAATCCTTTGAGTCTCACGACACAGTTATGGAAGTGCTCTTCAATTATCACGGCCAATTTCAGCAGCTAGAGTCTGAGGACGCTTTATTTGAAAATGTTGTTTTTGAGGACATATTCGACGCCGGTGACAGCTTGCCTACATCAGCGCTCTTCAGCATCAATGTGTCCATTGAACGCGGTTTAACTAGGTTCACCTTCTCCTGGAACAAACACATCAATCACCAAAACCTCATTCGCGACTGGATGGCGCAAGTCGTCACATCAATGCAGACCATTTGTAGCTCTCTATCGGCACTCCAACCCACACCTACACTCGTCGATCACGAGTTCCTGAGCTTAGACTATAAGGGACTAGATGAGCTGCAAAACCACATTCTCCCTGCCGTTGTGTCCGAAACTGGATCCAGCGTTTCAGAGGTTTATCCCTGCTTGCCCATGGTAGATGGCATGCTGCTCAGCCAAATTCGGGATCCCGAAGCCTACAAAACGTTACACGCGTACGAGATGCGACACCATCCTGGACAGCGGCCACTCGATGTCAACCAATTGGCCGAGGCATGGCAGGCCGTAATTGCGCGACATCCAGCTCTTCGTAGCGTATTCTTTGGAGGTGTCGGAAAGACCACGGCATTTTCACAAGTTATACTCGAGTCATATCATGGAGAAGTCATTGTACTAGAGGCGAAGACGAAGATAGAGGCCGTGGCCTTAATCCGGCAACTTCCTGCAGTTGATTATCAACAGCTCAAACCGCCTCACCGTTTAGTCCTCTGCAGAACTTTAGACGACGGCGCTATCATCTGCCAGATTGAAATGAGCCACACGATTGTCGACGGTGCATCGACTTCCATTCTGTTGGGAGACTGGTCAAAAGCCTACAGCAATAGTCTGGACACAAAGACGCTATCAGAGACGAACCGTAATGTCGTCCGGGCTCTTCAAAACAATTCTTTGCTTACCAAGATGGCATATTGGAAGCAGAAGCTGAGTGGAGTTGAACAGTGCCATTTTCCAAAGCTCGCTGACGCGTCCGCTCCTTACAACGACGTTGATACTGCTACTGCTAGCGTTGACCTTGACGGCGATGACTTCAACTCTATTCGGAATTTCTGTATATCTCAATCTGTCACCCCGGCAAGCATATTCCAGAGCGCTTGGGCGCTATTGCTTTCCATTTATACAGGCAATAGTTCGGTCTGTTTTGGATACATTGCCTCGGGTCGCGACTTACCCGTGGACGGCATTGAACAGTCGGTTAACGCTTACGCTAACATGCTGATCTGTCGATCTAATGTTTCTCGCACGTTGACTTCATATCAGTTCATTCAGGAGTTACATGATCAAGTTCTGGAGGATCTTGACTTTCAGCATTGCTCTCTGGCTGATATACAGCATGACCTTCAATTCTCTTCCGAAAATCCATTGTTCAATACGATTTTATCTTTCCAAAAAGACGGTGCGGACGATGCAAAGGACATAAATATTGGAGATCTGATCTTTGTCGATATGGATCATGAGGATCCCATTGAAGTAAGACTACGCCCTGCGTTCAAAATAAAAATTAGTGTCATTTTTATTACGATTTTCAGAATTGTATACTAATCAACTTACACAGTACGATATTTCTTTCGACATAACTTACGGAACACGTCAACTGACACTGTCACTCGACTATCGGATGAGCTGCTTAACACCTGCCCAAGCCAAAGGTGTCCTTTCAATGCTCGAGACTATCATTGCATCCATGGTCGGTGACAAGACAATGTCGAACAGTTTGGCTGCAATTGAGACAGTTAGCCAAGCGGATCTTGAGCAAATCTGGAATTGGAATTCTAGCGTGCCCGAGACAGTGGAGTACCTAGTACACGATATGATCACAAAGACGGCACGTCAATTTCCCAACTCAACGGCTATATGTGCTTGGGATGGCAACTGGAGTTATGAGGAGCTAGATGTCGTTTCAACAAAGCTCGCTTACAAACTAGTGGCACTCGGCGTCAGCACTGGAAAGGTCGTTCCCCTCTGTTTCGAAAAGAGTCGATGGATGCCTGTGGCGATGCTCGCAGTCATGAAGGCTGGGGGTACCAGCGTCTCTTTGGATTCTTCCCTCCCAGAAGAACGTCTACGCATCATCTTGCAGCAGGTCAGGCCAGTAATTGTTCTCTCGTCTTCGTCTAATGCGGAAATGACAAAACGCCTTACAACCAGCCCTATCTTCTTAGTTGATGAGGCAAGCGCAGCTCGTCTGGAATCCGTGCCTACCACGGTCAAGGTCTCTTCCAATATCACGCCCCGCAACATACTCTATATCGTCTTTACTTCTGGCAGTACAGGAACTCCAAAGGGTGTTAAGATCAGTCACTCCAATTTTGCTAGCGCCTTGTACCATCAACGTCGTGTGCTTGCTTTCGAAGCCGGGGCCCGCATTTATGACTTTGCATCATATGCGTTTGACACTTCGTGGCAGAATATACTTGGGGCTCTTGAGTGCGGTGCTTGTCTCTGCACACCCTCTAATTTCGAACGGCAAAACGACTTGGCTGGTTCGCTAGAGAGGTACAACATCTCTCGTGCCGAATTGACTCCATCGGCGGCTCAGCTCCTACCACTTAGCACGATCAAGAACCTAAGCACATTGATCCTTGGTGGCGAGAGCCTCTCTCCTACGTTAGCGGAGCATTGGTCTAGTGTCGTTGACGTCAGGAACTCATACGGGCCGTGTGAATGCACCCCTACAACGACCATGACGTCAATGGATCCATCTACTGTGGGAGTAGCCAGCATCGGTCGTGGATGTGGTGCAAATACGTGGGTTGTGAGTGCTACTGGTGACTCTCTTGCCCCTATTGGAAGCATCGGTGAATTATACATCGAGGGACCCCTCGTTGGCCCAGGTTATCTGGATGATGAAGAGAGGACCGCCGCCTGCTTCATTGAGAGTCCTCCTTGGTTACTACGTGGTTCAGCAACTCATTCCGGACGACGAGGCCGCTTGTATAAGACTGGCGATCTGGTGCGCTACGATTTAAGCGGCAACCTGATCTTCATCGGTCGGAAAGATGACCAAGTAAAAATCAATGGTCAACGTTTGGAGCTGGGTGATGTCGAATTCTATGTCGGCTCTGCCATCGTCTCTATTGAAAATGTTCAGGTTGTCGCGGAAGTGGTAAAGCCCAAAGATAGCGACAAACGTGTTCTCACAGTGTTCCTTTGTGTGAAAGACGCATCGGCCAATTTGGACAAGCTCGTCGACGGAGTGGCTGACAGGCTCACGGATAAGGTACCTGCGTATATGATACCCTCGGCCTACATCTTGCTTCAAGATATACCAATGACTTCCTCGGGCAAGACGGATCGTCGAGCTCTGCGTGCCATCGCCGAACAGCTTACACGGGTCGAGCTTATGGCTCATGGTTCAGCGCGGGCGGAGACGGTAGCACCAAAGACGCCCACTGAGATACATCTTCAAGAACTCTGGTCTACTATTCTTGGGATCCCGCAAAAGAACATTGGTGCCAATGACAGCTTTTTGCGAATTGGAGGGGACTCTATTGGCGCCATGAAACTTGCTGCTCTGGCTCGTGACTCTGGCTTCTCTCTCACGGTCACGGATATCTTTCGTCATCCATGCTTGCGGGACCTTGCTCAAGTCGCTCGCAAGGCACCGGAATATCTAAAGAAATCTGTTGTTACATTTTCGTTACTGCCCGGAAAGGTCGAGGTTTCCGATGTGCGATCCCGGGCTGCTCAAATATGCGGCATCAGCCCAGCGCTAATACAAGACGCGTTCCCATGCACACCCTTACAAGAGGGCCTTTTGGCCCTCACATCTAGACGATCTGGGGACTATGTAGCACAAAACACATTCCAACTTCAGGCTAACGTCGATATTCCTCGCTTTCAGCGCGCTTGGGAGCATGTTATTGCGACTACGCCAATCCTGCGAACACGAATTGTCGACCTTGACACTCAAGGACTGGTCCAGTTGGTTATTGAGGAAGAGCCCGCGGCATGGCCAGAATCCATCACAAGCACCCTGGTCTATCAAGAAACAGACCGAAAGTTGGGGATGGGCTTGGGTACTCCTCTCATGCGCTATGCCATTACTCGAGACTCCCACGACCATCATATGTTCATTTGGACGGTGCACCATGCCCTCTACGACGGATGGTCAATGCCATTGATTCTCCAGAGACTCGAGATGGCGTACAACGGAGATGTCTTGCCAACGCCACCACCCTTCCAAGATTTCGTCCGCTTTATCGGCCATATTGATGTAGAGGATGCGGAACGTTTCTGGGCGTCACAGTTCGAGAAAATGCATGCTCATCCATTCCCGTCACTCCCGTCACCAGTGTATCAGCCACGTTCCGACGCAGGCGTGTCGTACCACGTCGAACAACTGCCATGGCCAAAGACAGATACCACCCCTTCTACCGCTATCCGCGCGGCTCTATCCATTCTTATTGCCACGTATTGCGACGGTTCTGAAGCACTGTTTGGTGCGACAATCACAGGTCGACAGGCACCAGTCCCCGGAGTCGAGAGCATGACAGGCCCAACCATTGCTACAGTACCAGTCAGAGTGACACTTGACAAACAGCAAACCGTTGGCGATTTTCTGCAGCAGATTCAAGCTCAAGCAATCGACGTAACGGCGTTTGAGCAAACTGGCTTGCAGCGCATTCGCAGAATAACCGCAGCTGCCAAGAAAGCTTGTGAATTCCAAACGCTGCTTCTTATTCACCCAATTGAAGAACCTGACAACTCTTCATCCTTACTCTTTGTCGATGCCGAGGAATTCGATGAAAGCGCTGATGACTCTTTTGCCGACTTTGACACTCATGCTATCACTTTGGAGTGCGACCTGGAGAAGGCAGGTGCTTTGCTTCGCTTTAGATTCGACTCTCATGTCATCGACAAGGTGCAGGTTGAGAAGCTCGCGTGCCAGCTCGATGCCGTTCTACGCCAGCTATGCGATCCGAATAAGTCACAAGTCAAGTTGAGCGATGTCGACGTGGTAAGCTCTGCAGACTTGACAGACATTTGGGGCTGGAACGCCACTGTGCCCCAATCCGTTGACCGCGTCGTGCACGATCTCATTGCCGAAATCGCTTTCGAGCAGCCAAAGTCGACGGCAGTCTGCGCGTGGGATGGGGATTGGACATATCAGGAACTCGACTCCATTGCTACACGTGTTGCTCATCGCCTCGTCAGCCTCGGTGTAGGCCCCGATGTTATTGTGCCGATTTGCTTCGAAAAATCTCGTTGGATGCCCGTGGCAATGCTCGCCGTTATGAAGGCGGGCGGAGCATCAGTTGCCTTGGATACTACACTGCCCGAAGACAGGTTGCGCAGTATCTTGCGACAGGTTGACCCGTCGCTTGTACTGTCGTCTTCGTCAAGCCGCAGTCTCGCCGAGTCATTGAGTGATCAGCCAATACTGATCTTGAGCGACAAAGACCAAGAGGCATTCGCTGATGAAGATCCGCAGATACTTCCCACGGTATCGCCATCGAACAAGCTATATCTCGTGTTTACATCAGGTAGCACTGGTATTCCTAAAGGCGCAATAGTCACGCATTCAAACTTCAGTAGCGCCATCTACCACCAACAAGCTGTTACCGGTTTTCGCAAGTCTTCACGCGTATATGATCTTGCCAAGTACGCCTTTGACATTAGCTGGTCCAACTTCATTCATACCCTTGCGGCAGGAGGCTGTCTCTGCATTCCCTCACAGCGTGACTCTGTTGAAAACATCGCGAGTTCAATAAGGTCTCTCAATGCAAACTTCGTCGACATCACGCCGTCAGTTGCCAGCACGCTGCAACCATCGGATCTGAGCAGCGTCAAAACCGTCGTGTTCGCTGGCGAGGCATTGACCAGCCGTCAAGCTGCCATGTGGTCAAAGCAAGCTCGAGTACTCAACATGTACGGACCAGCAGAGTGTACAGTGAAGGCAACCTTGGCTCGGCTTGACGACGGCGCCAACTCTTCCCTTTCTTTCCCTGCGGCCAGCATTGGTCGTGGAGTCGGCGCGTGTACTTGGATTGTGGATCCATCAAACCACCACAAGCTTGTCCCAGTTGGTGCCGTGGGAGAATTGGTCTTGGAAGGGCCCATTGTCGGGTCTGGCTACATTGGCGATGCTGAAAAGACGGCAGCCGCGTTCGTTCAAGATCCAGCCTGGCTACTTCTCGGCGGGCCTGGCTACCCAGGCCGCACTGGGCGCGTGTACAAGACCGGTGACCTCGTTCAGTATGACGCAGACGGCTGTTTGACGTTTATTGGCCGCAAGGATAGTCAGATCAAGATCAACGGACAGCGGTTGGAGCTCGGCGACGTGGAATACAACCTTGCATCGAGTCTCGACAATGGTCAAGCAGTTCAGCTTGCGGCGGAAGTGATTACACCGCGGGATAGTAGCAAGCCAATACTGGTGGCCTTTATACAGTCTTCCAGACAGCCGGGCGACGGCGGCTCAGATCTTCGCTCATTGACGGCCGGACTTAACGATCGTCTCGCCTCTCGAGTTCCGGCCTACATGATCCCCTCAGGCTACATCATGATTGACAAGTTGCCAATTTCGGCAACCGGAAAGTTGGATCGTAAGCAACTGCGAGCAATGGGCGCAGAGCTGGATCTATCGGAGCTCAAGGATTGCACTGCGACACCATCAGAGCGCCGACCACCGTCAACAGCAATGGAACTCTGCCTTCGGGAACTCTGGGCCTCCACCCTCGGCGTCGGTGTCAACTCTCTGTACGCAGATGACACCTTCTTCAGCATTGGTGGCGACTCTATTCAGGCCATGAGACTCTCCATGCAAGCCCGACACCAGGGTCTCCATATCGCCGTGGCCGATATTCTGATGTATCCAACACTCTGGCAGATGTCCCTGAAAGTGCAAGATGAGGGATCCGCTTCACCTGCAGTCGAGTACGAAAAGTTTTCCCTGCTGCCACCAGGAAGTCGACCTGAAGTGGAGAAGATACTGGTCGATCACGGCATTGCAATGGACAATGTTCAGGACATTCTCCCGGTCACTGACCAACAGGCCCGATATCTTCTTGGAACATATACACAAGCCCGCAGTGCGGTCTATTACCATACGCTGGACCGGGATGATCAGCTCAACTGGGTCCGGCTGCGGGCTGCTTGCGCCAGTCTTGTCGAACGTCTTGATATGATGAGAGCTGTTTTCATCGCCTACAAAGATATGTTCTTGCAGGCCGTTCTCGCACGTGCGGACATAGACATCGGGTTGTTTGAAACTGCCACAAACAGCCTAGATGAGTATACCTTGAAACTGAAACAGCAAGACTTGCTGGGAAATCTGTCTTTTGGCAAGCCGGTTGCCAAGATTTCCATTGTTCACCAAACACAAGAGCTCAAGTATCGCATCGTAATACGTCTCTCTCACGCTCAGTACGACGGAACGGCGCTGAGCAAGATGTGGGCAGTATTTGACGATGCCTACTCCTCTGGACATGCCCATGCGGATCTCGGTAACGCGGAGACGGACTTTTCGCGATACATGAATATTCTGTCGCTCATGGATCAGAAAAAGGCGACGGAGTACTGGCAGAAAATGCTGCAAGGAAGCGTCCGGACCGTCATCAAACGCCAGACCACCCATCGTCTCGCATATGCTCTGGGCCCGACCATTGTCAAGACCATACCAGCATCTGACCTGCAATCCGACGATTTTACCTTTGCTACGGTGCTGAAGGCCGCATGGGCGTACGTGCTCGCAAGATACTCGGCAATGGAAGACATTGTATTCGGCAGCCTGGTCCACGGTCGGAACGAGCCAGGCACGCAAGGGGTGTTCGGCTCGTGCGTCAACATTGTGCCAACGCGCATTCGTTTCCAGAATAACTGGTCGATCAGAGACCTGATTGCCGCAGTCAATCACCAACAGGCGGAAGGCATGCCCTTCGAGACCATGGGTTCCAGAGACATTATTCGACACTGCACTAGCTGGCCAAAATGGGCCTATTTCAGCTCAGTCATCGTGCACCAGAACTACGAAGGCCGTCCCGACGAGGAAAGCTCTACAGTTGATTTCGACAGCGCTGATCTGTCAACGGGCGACATTGACAGTGTCCAAGTGTACATCACTTCGACGCCCGGCCCAGCCAGCACAGAAATCCACATGGGCTTCACGGACAATGTCATCCCCCATCCCATGGCACATCAACTCGCATCTGACCTGGAGGATACCATCAAGCGTTTCTATAGCAGTACCGACGCGAGCATCATGTCGCCGCGCGAGATACAGAACCTACCGGCTTTGTTACCATTGCCTGCCGACGAGGCCGACGATGCCGCCATGGCTCCGACGCAGGAGCAGATCAAGGTTCTGCGGCAATGTCCCGACAAGCTACGACACGTGCTTGGCGCCGCGTGGAAAGACGTGCTGAAGGTGCACAGTGTGCCTAGCGACGAGTCTTTGGCGACCTTTTTTGAACTGGGCGGCGATGCGGACAATGCTGGGCAATTGGCGGCGCACATGCAGCGACAGGGTTATTCGGTGCGAATTGAGGATGTCTTCGAGAACCCAACGTGGTTCGGGTTGCTGCTGCGAGCGCACGAGTTGTCGGTGGAAGAGGGGGTGAGGATTTGAATGTAATTTGATGGTTTTTTGGGTAACGGACGTGGTGTGTTTTGATCCATGTCTTTTTTTTTTCTTTTTTGGTCGAGTGATATGTTTTCTTTTCTTTTCTTTTTTTTTCTTTTTTTGGTTTCCAAGTTCTTTTAGAATAATTCCTTAATCTACTAAATGACAGTATTTGTAAGGAGCCTTGACAGAGAGTTTTGCTAGTCGTGCTGATGAAAAATTCTAGGCGTGCTAATTCCCCGCTTTTTACCCCACCCTTCCTAAGCAGCACCTAAATTTTTTTTATTCCACCCCTCCTGCCAAACCTCACCATTAAAATCATATATAAATATATAGCTAAGATAGTAATTGTAAGAATTATAAAGTAAAATCTACTAAACCTCTCTAAACCTCTCGCTTAGTGGGGCCCCCTTGCACTCACTTTCCTCAGCTGCTGCAGTTAATAAAATATATTTCTTATGCCTTAATTAATTACCTTCAGGTTTCTAGGGGTTCTATGCGCTGTAGTGTGTAATAGCGGGGGGGTGCTGGGAAAAAAACGCCTGGCCCGAAACCGACTAGTAAGGTGGGGAATCAGCACGCCTAGAATTTTTCATCAGCACGACTAGCAAAACTCTTGACAGAACGTTTTGCTTGTCTATTGTGACTCATCTGACCTCCAATCATCAGTCACGTGATGGTGGTGAAGCGTGGGATATGATTCTGCACTTGAGCGGCATGTGTCCATAAAAAGTTCGCAGCCAACCAATCCAATCAGACAGACCATGATTCCACCATGATTCCCAGACACCCGCCCAAGCATGAAGAAGAAAGCAAGAGAGGCGGAAATGCAGAAATGCAAGAGCTCGGGATTGAGCCTTCCGGGCTTTTCATGCGAACAGACTTCCTGACGCCGGAAGCGGAGCGCCAGCTCCTCGACACGTTTGCGAGGCTCGAATGGCCGCACCTCCCGGGACGACGATCCCTCCACTACGGATACACGTTCAGCTACAAGACGTTTGGCATAGACACGGACATTCCCTTCAAGGCCTTCCCGGCATGGCTGGTTCCCCTGTTCCCGGCGGACGAGACGCGCGAGCCGGACCAGGTCTGCCTTCAGCACTATCCGCCCGGGGCGGGCATCCCACCTCACGTCGACACGCACAGCGCATACGACCAGCTCTACTCGCTCTCGCTGGGCTCTCCCGTGCTGATGCAGTTCCGGGACGGCGCGTCGGGAGCCCGCGTCGAGGTGGATCTGCCGCCGAGGAGCATGCTCCGCATGAGCGGGCCGTCGAGGCTGCACTGGACGCACGGCATCCGGGCGAGGAAGACGGATACGCTGCCTGACGGGCAGGTGAGGCCGCGGGGCGACCGGTGGAGCATCACGTTTCGCTGGCTGCGCGAGGGGGACGGGGAGGCGGCGTGTGAGTGCGGAGACGAGAAGCTTTGCGATACGGCGCAGAGGAGGAGGGGGGTTCGGAGGGAGTATAGGTGGGAGAAGGAGAAGGGCTGAAGGAGACGTGGCTGGGTCTACCTACCTACCTACCTACCTACCTACCTACTTTATACATGCGGTATGTACGTAGATACGTAGGTACGTTGCTATCAAGATCTGGTTTGGTGAGGCGGTATGTGTTGTGAGGACGTCCGACCCTGGTTACTGCGCTAGGGATTTTTTTTCTTGTTCTTTTTTTTTGTCATGTACACACATCACAAGTCATATCAAACACCACCGCTCGAGACGGCATGGCGGACAGCATCGTTGCCGTCGGCACGAGTCACGGAATGAGAGAGCAGGGTTACCAGCTTAGAGCAGAGCCTCCATGTTTACTCGAGGCCACAAGCCGCCGCCTATTGGCGAGAGAGTTGTTCGGACTTTCCATCACACCCCACTTTGGCTCGATGAAATGAAGGCACGTCGAATCGTTGCATGTGGCGACCCGCATCTGTGGATCCGCTCCACCCAATACGGGCGCGCGATGATGTCATGCCTGCATACGGTCCAAAAGAAAGTACCACATGCAGGACCCTGACTTAACCGCAAACTCCCTTCGCGTCGATGAAAAACTGTCAGTCCCTGGCGGCAAAGACGACATGTCGGTACGAGATGGCCTATATGCATGCATAAGTAAGTAGCTAGGTATTCTAATAAGTGAAATCAGCGGCCCAGACTGCACTGCACCTCTCTGTAGCACTAACCGACGAGGCAAGACTATGCGCGATGCTGCCGAGGCTTCCGATTTTGCGTCAAAGTCTCCGGTCACGGTAAATTCGGGCTGGTCTTGTTTCCCGCGCCCGCGCTTGCGCTAATGTGTGGGATTTTTTTCCTTTCCCTCTTCCTCTTGTTCTTTTTCTTGTTCTTTTTCTTTTCCAGTTCCTTGTTCTTTTCCCGACTTTCGCCCTCCTTTTTTGGAAGCAAAAAGAACGAGAAGAGAGGGGAAAGCATCACCCACCGCAGCTGTCGGGTTATAAAAAGACAAGCCCGCCATGTCCTCGGTGGACGAGCAAGCAAGGCCAGCCGGCTCCGGGATTTCGACGACGCCCTCTCCACAACCTCCATTTCCTGGTAAACTCGACATCCCATCACGACCTGCCGCTGGCACGGATCTGAGAAAACAATCGGCGCCGGCATTCGCGACGGACCGTGGCCTCTTGCCAGAGCGTCCCTTGGCGCTGGAGAGGTGGCAGACGGCGACGTACGCGGATCGACGAGAGCATGCCGAGTCCATTCCCAGCAGAGCTTGGATACCGTTGAGCGGCGACGTGGTCGGTCGTAGCGTGACACGGGACGAACATGAATCAGATTCGTCTTCATCCGACGAGCTCGAGGGGGCTGCTCCCCGTGCCGGTTCTGGCGCCGACAGCGCGTCCGCTGCGACTCTGAAGGCGAAACGGTCGGATGGCACGACTGGCCGCGATGGAAAACGCTCCCGAAACAAGAAGAGCCTTATGCACAAGGTTCTGATGCGGAACAAGCACTGCAACAGCACGGGGAGGACGAGCCGCGATGGCCGGCTCCAGATCACGGTCCACGAAACCGCCCATACGGGCTACATCGCCCATGCTCTCGGCGCCGTTGCGCACAGCATGCGGCGTGAGCCACCGCACAGGAGCAGGGCAAAAGCACCACCGCCCCTGCTGCCAACGCCTCAGCTCCATCTCAACATCGTCGTCATGGTTGTGGGATCGAGGGGGGATGTGCAGCCGTTTCTGCGCATCGGCAAGTACTTGAGAGACGAGTTTGGACACCGCGTCCGGATCGCGACGCACCCTACGTTCCGGGACTTGGTCGAGAAGGACTCCGGCCTCGAGTTCTTCTCGGTGGGGGGCGATCCTGCCGAGCTCATGGCCTTCATGGTCAAGAACCCAGGCATGATCCCTACCCTTGAGACGGTGCGCGCGGGCGAGATTGGCAGACGCCGAGAGGGCATGGCCGAGATGTTTGACGGCTTTTGGCGGTCATGTATTCACGCCAACGAAGAGGAGCGAATAAGCGACCAGGAAGCCGACGCCATGGACGGTCGTCACGTCTTCATCGCCGACGTCATCATCGCCAATCCCCCGTGCTTTGCGCATATCCATTGTGCTGAGGCGCTGGGCATTCCACTGCAGTTGGTCTTCACCTTTCCCTATACTCCGACCCGCGCCTTCCCGCATCCCCTGGCCAACATCAAGAAAAGCAACGTCGACCAAGGCTACACAAACTTCATCTCATATCCTCTCGTCGAGATGATGACGTGGCAGGGCCTGGGGGATCTGATCAACGACTTCCGGGTCCGAACCCTTTCTCTGCATCCCATCTCGACGCTGTGGGCTCCGTGCGCCACCTACCGGATGCATGTGCCCGTCACGTATCTGTGGTCTCCGGCTCTGGTTCCCAAACCCGAGGACTGGGGGGAGGAGGTCAACGTATCCGGCTTCGTGTTCCTGGACCTGGCTTCGTCGTTCCGGCCCTTGGCGCCGCTGCTCGACTTTCTCGACGCCGGGGAACCGCCCATCTACATCGGGTTCGGGTCCATCGTGGTCGACGATGCGGACAGCTTCACCGAACTGATATTCGAGGCCGTCCAAAAGGCCGGCGTGCGCGCGTTGGTGTCCAGGGGCTGGGGAGGGTTCGGTCGAGACAAGGCACCCGACAACGTCTTCATGCTCGACAACACGCCCCACGACTGGCTGTTCCCCCGCGTCAAGGCCTGCGTCCACCACGGCGGTGCCGGCACGACGGCCATCGGCCTGAAGTGCGGTCTCCCAACCATGATTATTCCCTTCTTTGGTGACCAGTACTTCTGGGGCAGCATGATGGGCAAATCCGGCGCCGGGCCGGAGCCAGTGCCCTACAAACACCTCACGTCGGACAAGTTGGCGCAAGGGATCAAGTACCTCCTCACCGAGGAAGCAAAGTCTGCCGCGGCCAAGCTGGCCGAGTCGATTGCGAAGGAGGGGGACGGCGCGCAAAACACCGTGGCCACGTTCCTGAAGAACGTGAAGCTCTACGGCCCGTCGTCGATGAGCTGCGCAATCCTCCCGTCGCACGTCTCGGTGTGGCACGTCAAGGGCACCCATGTGCAGCTCAGCGCGCCGGCGGCACACGTGCTGGTGACGAGCGGCCAGCTGACGTGGAAGGACCTTCGACTGAGGCGGCACACCGAGTGGCTAGACTTTGACGGACCGGGCGAGCCCGTCACGGCAGTGGCCGAGTCTATCAAGAACACGGTGCGCGACGTCTTCGTCGGGGTGGGAAGCGCGCCGTACCGGGTCAGCAAGACGGCCAAGCGGAGGGTCAAGCACAAGATGAAGTCGATCCGGAAGTCCGAGGACGTGCCGCAGCACGGGGCGGAGGGGGGGAGCCCGTCGGACGAGCTGACGCGTCAGCCGTCGGCGGTGCCCGGGCCGGGCCAGTACTGCCGGGACCTGTCGGTGAGCGTCGGCAAGGCCTTCCTGGCGGTCGCGACGGCGCCGTCCAGTCTCTTCGTCGCGCTGGCGCTGGGCTTCCACAACGCGCCGAGGCTGTACGGCGACGACACGGTCCGGAGGCCGACGAGGGTGAGCGGCTTCCGCTCGGGCCTGGTCGCGGCGCGGCGCGAGTTCGTGTACGGCATGTACGACGGCGTCACCGGCCTCGTCCGCCTGCCGGTGCGAGGCGCCAGGACCGAAGGCGCCGTCGGCTTCTTCAAGGGCGCCGGCATGGGCGTCTCCGGGCTGGTGCTGAAGCCCATCTCGGCCATCCTGGGCCCCATCGGCTTCGGCATGCAGGGCGTCGTCAAGCAAATCAGCCGCCAGCATGGCCCGCAGACGTACGTCCGCCGCGCGAGGATGGCGTCGGGAAAGAGCCAGGTCGAGTCCATGGACGCCGCCGCGCAGCAGGCCCTGCGAGACGAGGTCCTCGCGGGGTGGAAGGTGCTGCAGGACCTTGGCCGCGCCATAGCCGACGAGGAGCGCAGGAGGGGACTGGCCGGCCAGATCGACAGGATGACGCTCGACGTGGCCTTTTTGTTCGTGAGCGTCGAGAGGGCCAAGACTTGCCTGGCCGACTTGCGCGCGGGGGACAGCCTGGACAACATCGTGACGGGCTACCGGCAGTGGAACAACAAGGCTGTGGATCCGTCGTATCATCGTCATACCGGTGCGTCGAGGAGGAGCCATGAGCATACATGAGGCGGAGGGACACCCGGGGCTGGGACGGGGGGGTTTCGCTCTTGCGGCCAGTTTGAGTCACTGTTTTATCCATTTATCATGTACACATGTAGTTGTTTTTCTTTTCTTTTTTTTTTGGGAGGGATATGTATGTATATATGTTTTGTATAGACGGATGGGGTGTTGATGACAGTAACACCACGTACACCGGACTGCAGTGACAACACCATGTACACCAAATCACGGCGATGACATTAACACCATGGACACCAAATCACGGCCATTACAGTAACACCACGTACACCGGACCGCGGCAATAACAACACCACGTACACTGAACCGCGGCCGCGCAATCCAACGCCATCACTTCATGTGCTGCAGCAAGTACTTGACCCCGGCAAAGGCCTCCTCCCCAGAAGGCAGAATCTGCTCCGGCGGCAAGACAAATCCGTTCTCGCCCGTGTCCCTCAGCTCCGACGTGAAGGTGTAGTCGGCGCGGACCACGTCCGCCACGTAGTCGACGCTGGTGCCGCTGCACTGGTAAATGGTCGAGCAGATGGGCCCGTATTGGAACTCGACGTTGTGGACAGCGTGGATGGCGTCGGCGGCGCCCTTTGCCAGGGCCTCGAGGTCGTTGGCCTTGGGGTGCTTGGCCGTGCAGGAGTATCCGTAGGCTGGAGAGGGATTAGAGATGGTGTGTTTACGAGGGGCAAGGAAAGCAGATGGAAATGGAGGGACAGGGGCAACGAAATCGCGAAAAGATATGTAGGTAGGGGTAAAAGGGGGGAAGGGGGGAGACATGGAGGAAAAGAAGAGTAGAAATATTATAACAAGATATGATGGAGGGGTAAGGGAGGTAGAAATATTGGAAACAAGGGCAAAGAAATTACAAAGGACACAACAGGAGGGGGACAAAACAGAGAGGAATAAAGGGAAAGAAGCATGAAAACGCGCCAAAACCAAGTCCGACCAGGAACAAACACAAAACATGGCTTACGCGTCATGAAAAGCTGCGAGTACGAGTGCCAGTCAATATACAGCTTCAGACCCTGCGTCGCCTTGACGCCCCGTAGAAACTTGGCCAGCGCCTTCGTCTCGGGCGCGTCGCCGGCCCTGGGGCCCCTGAAGTCTTCGGCGCAGGGATCCGTCGAGGCTCCGTCGTCGACGTCCCATTTGTAGGGCCAGTTACGGTTGATGTCGCGGCCGAGACAGGTGCTGCCGCGGTTGGACTGTCTGTTTTTGCGCCACAGGCGGTCGTCGGTCTGGGTGTATTTGAAGCCTTTCCGGGGTTAGCGGGACGGAGTAGGCCGAGGAAGGAAACCAGAGTGGAAATCGAATCTCCGTGCTTCTTTTTTTTTTTTTTTTTTTTTTTTGTACGTAGGAGCCGTGTAGATGGGGCCTTGTAGAAAAAAGCGTGTGGGGAGCCACGCAGCTTGGAACAAAGAAGGAGAAGGAACGGGGTGGAAAACTCACCATCGACATTGACAATGGGAAACATGTAAAAGTCATACTTGTCCACGAAGGCGGTAATTTTGGGATCGGAGCCGTACTTGGAGAGGAGTTGATGGGTTATGTACTCGACGACCTGTGAATGCCGGGGCGTAAGTAGGCTGTATGAAAGGGGACCAACGGAGGGAAGTAGAAGGAAAGAAAAAGACGACGAAAATAAAAATAAAAATAAAAGCAAGAAAAGAGAAAGAAAGAAACCCCTTTCCTTTACGTACCATGGACGCAATCCACTCCCGCGCATGCACCGTCCCGTGAAACACAACCGCCGGCCTCTTCTGCCTCGCGCCCGCCGCGCGCCCAAAGACGTGCAAACCCATGATGGGCTCCCCCTGCCCAGAGCGTCCAGACGTGACGACGCCGGCATTATGAGGGAACCGGCTCGCGAGGTCGCGAAGCCACTGAACATGGTCCTTGTAGGGATGATACGAGTCGAACCACGTGGCGTTGGCAGACCCAGCTGTGTTTTCCTCAGTTTCAAACGACTCGTTAGGAACGGGCATCCAGAACGCCGAACGAAGGGGTTTGTGCCACAGCATCATTAAAGGGGGGGGGGACAAGGCGGAAAGTTCACACGATGGACGTACCAGCATATACCTCAAACGCCGTCTCCTTCCGGATCGACGCCCCAAGATCCTCATGCATGGTCCTCACCTCACGATGCCCCATGGCCTCCCGGAAAGCCTCAACCCGGCCCGGCGGAACCTGCACATCGGCAAAGGAGCCCTTCCGCGTCGGCGGCTGCCACACCTCGAGCCCAAGCCGGTCAATAACGTCCCGGATGTGCGCGCCGTCTTGCGCGTCCGTCACGGGCACGCGGTAGACCCGATGACCGAGGTACGGTGCTCCCGCGCCGGCAGCCGCCAAAGCCGACGCGCTCGCCGCCAGCGCGGCCGCGAGGAAACAGGCTCTCATGGTGAAGATCAGGAAGGACGACGTGAGCTGTTGTATACGCGCGGTGTTTGGGCAGCGTCGACGGTGAGAAAAGAAAAAGGGGGTAGAGAGAAGAACATGTCGGGAGAGATGCGACGGGCTCTTTATACGGCTTCGTTTTTCCTTGCCGCTTTTTCTTTTTTTTTTTTTCTTCCCCCCTTCTTCTTCACTCCTTGTTCCACGGACGGACATGGGAGCACATTCCTCATGCAACAATACCACCTTCCTCTCGCTCCATCTCCTGGGTGCCTCGCTGACCTCCCCAATGCAGGTATCCGCCATCCCGCGATGTAACAAGGCTCAACTCACATCTACTCGCTGCGTCGCAACGTCCATCTCTCCTCCGTCGCACAAAGTCCACCACCCAGCGTGGGCTGTTGCAAACTATGCGAGACATGCGCAGCTGCAGGGCAAATATATACATGTACATGTACATATATATAAAAACACCCAGGACGCGCCGTGCCAAGAGGGGGGGGGGATGCGTGACGACGTCAACTGACGTATAAGAGCCAGGAAAAAATAATAAAAAAATAATGATAATGATAATGATATTTATATTTATAAATAATGATAATAATAAAACAGATGTGGCGAAATAGCCGCAGCAAGCACCCTGCCCGTCAAGCAAACACACGGCAGCACGGTGAGCGCAGTCAGCATCGAAGCAACCTGCCGCATGGAGCGCCGCCGCCGCCTGTCCCCGTCGTTTAAAAAACGGCGGACAGGGTCGCCATGCAGATGCAGATGCAGTCTTGCCGCGACGGTGGACATGGCATCGGCATCAACCGTCACCAGGAAAGGTCCGTCCCGTGAACGGATACGGCAGTCGTGGCCGAAGCAGGACGGCTGGCCTTGACGGACTGCAGAGGAAAATTATGAGGGGCCATAGGGGCATGGGGCATGTCTATTTGCATTTCGATGAGTTCGTCATCATGTATCTTGACCCGAACAAACTCGTCCTTTTTTTTTCCAAAAAAAAAAAAGAAAGAAAGAAAGAACAAAGAAATAAAACTTGAAAAGATTAAAAAGGAAGAAGAAAAAGAAGAGAAAAAGAAAGAAAGAAGAGAAGAGAAAAGAGAAAAAGAGAAAAAAGAAAGGAACAAAAAGGAACCACACCACACGCCTCAATGTACTTTACATGCATTGGCTCTCACGTCATATATATACAAGACATACATACAGCCCCGCCCATTCCCCGTTTCTCTCCCGCCTCCATTACCTCGGATATACAGACCAACCTCCTCTCCAAACTCTACCAAGCTATTTTCGCCACGGGTCCGTTGGGGAACAGTCTGACAATCAACTTTCTCAACTCGTCCATGCACAGGATTCCAAGCGCCAACGGGATGGGAATCAGCCAGAAGCGGATGGGGACGCTCGCAGTGCCAAACAGGCTCTGGATGCCCGGCACCTCCGTCACGAAAATGGCAATGCACAGCGAGATGAGCATGCTCAGGACCAGCCACGGGTTGCGTCTCTTGGCCGTGAACGGGTCGGCCTGCACGATGCTCAGCCGGCGGTTGCGGACGGCGAGGATGTTTCCCCACTGCAGAATCACAAGAGTGACAAAGTAGACGCTCTGTCCGACGGCGTTGAAGTACGTCAGCTGATCCTGCGTGTAGCCGTAGAAGCCCTCCGAGTACTTTTCAAACGCAAAGAAGAGGTCCCTGATGGGAATGCCCGCCGCCTGCCAGTAGTAGAGGAAGAACATGGCGTGCGCCGTGCACGTCTCCATCGTGCCGGTGAAGAGGTAGGCCTGGATGTAGATCTTGGTGTTGATGAGGTGGTCGCGCTTGTGGTTCCGCGGCGGCAGCGACAGGAGATCAAACTCCTCCTTCTCCATGATCAACGACAGGGAGAGGAACAGGTCCGTGAAGACGCAGATGATGATCATGAGGAACGAGCTGAGAGGGAGCGGCACGCCGAAGAAGACGTTGACCATGACGGGCCAGATTTCGGACCACGAGCCGGCCGGCAGCAGGTAGGCAATCACCTTTTGGAGGTTCTGGAACACCAGACGACCCCAGCGAATCGCCTCAATGATGGAATCGAACTTGTCGAGGAGGACCAGGTCGGCCGCCTCGATGGCCACGTCGCTTCCCGTCACAATAGCCACGCCGACGTCGGCCGCCCTCAGCGCAGGCGCGTCGTTGACGCCGTCTCCCGTCACGGCGACGACGTTGTCGCGCTTCCGGAATTCCTCCACGATTCTCAGCTTCTGCTCCGGTGTGGTTCGGGCGAAGACAATCTCCCCGTACTCGCAGACCACGTCCCAGTCGGGCTGCAGCAGGCTGGCCAGGTTCTGGCCCTCGAGCAGCAGGCTGTGACGCTCTCCCGTCTTGCGCGCCTCGGCGAGCTCCGTGAGGAAGGCTGGCGCGGCATTCTTGACCGTCACAATCGTGTCGGGGTCTCTCTCGGTGCTGAAGATGCCCGTGTTGCGGGCAATGGCGGCCGCGGTGAGTCCGTAGTCGCCCGTCACCATGAAGAAGCGAGCCCCGGCGCGTCGGCACTCGGCCACGGTGTGGGCCGTCTCGGGGCGCGCAGGGTCAATGATGCCCAGGATGCCGACAATGGTCAGGTCCTCGGTCGCTTGCAGGGCAATCTCGTCGCTAAAGGCATTGGTGCCGAGGGCTGTGGTGGCGATGTGCGTCTTCTCGCACAGCACAATCACCCGTTCGGCATTCCGGGAGAGCTTGTCCTGGTACGCCTTGAACGCGGCCCGCGCAGCCTCGTCCATGGGCTGGACAGAGTTGGTCCTTTCGGACCAGTACTTGGTGCAGGTGGGGAGCAGCACGTCGGGGGCGCCCTTGACAAAGATTTGATATTCGCTCGAGGCGTCGCCGTCGCCCTCGGGCGTCGTCTTGCGATGGACGGTGAGCATCCACTTGTTCTTGGAATTAAAGGCGATTTGGAAGACGCGAGGCACGATGGCCGTTCCAAAGTCGTTGGCCTGAGAGTTTGCGGCGAAACGAAGGACAGCGGCATCCGTGGCATTACCTCGCACGACGCGGCCATCGATGGGCATGCCCATGGAAGTAGGATCGAACGTGGCGTCGTTGCAGCACGAGGCCGCTTCGAGGAGCTTCTGAATGTTGGCCGGGGGCTTCTCGTCGCTGGCCTTTCTGTGGAAGTCGGCCACCTCGACGGGCTCGTCGATGAAGGACGCCGAATTCACGTGCATCTGGTTCTGGGTCAGAGTGCCCGTCTTGTCGGAGCATATGACGTTGACGCAGCCGAGCGTCTCGACCGTGGACAGTCCCTTGGGCAGGATGTCGACCGCCTTCATCTTCTTGGCGACCAGCATCAGGGTCAGGGCGACGGCCACGGGCATGCCTTCGGGGATAAAGGCCACGACGCAGCTCATGACGTTGTTCAGCATGGCCACCACATTCATGAAGGCCAAGTGATCGCGTCGCAGCCAGCCAACCCAGGTGAAGAGAATCAAGAGCGCGAGGCAGATGGTGAGCACCACGATGATGTAGACGAAGCGCCAAATTTCCTTCTGGATCAGGGTCGGGCGCTCTTCCGTTGCGGCGGTCGCCTTGGCGATTCGGCCCATGACGGAGCGAGGACCAGTGAGGATGACAATGCCGACGCCACTGCCGTTGACGACGAGCGTTCCCATGAGGGCAATGTTTCGCGACTCGAGAAAATTGTCGTCGGTGCTGTCGACGACGCCTTCGATCTCGTCGGGCTCGCCGGTAAGAATGGCCCGGTCGAAGCGGATGTCGCCCGAATGAGTGATGAGGCGCAGGTCCGCGGGGACTTTGTTGCCGATAGTCAGGTGTACAACGTCGCCGCTGACCAGCTCGCTGGCCTGGATTTTCTTCAGCTGACCGTCTCTCATGACGAGGGCCTCGGACGGCAACAGATCCGTGATGGACTTCATGGTCCTCTGCGTCGACCAGTCCTGGAAAGCCGAGAAGCCAGCCTGGAGAAGGATGACAATGAGGACGAGAATGGCCAGGGCGAGGTTGGTGGCAGAAGGCGGGTCGCTCAGCGGTCTCCAGCAGAGGAAAAACACGATGACGCCAACCCAGAGAATGGAGCAGAAGCCGCCAAAGAGGTAGGACAGGATCTTCTTGATGTAGTTGGTCTTGGGCTTGGGCAGCGTGTTGCGGCCATCACGCTGGAGACGGTTCGAGGCCGAGCTCTCGGAGAGACCCTGATCCTGGGACACGTTGAGCTGCTGGCACAGCTGGTCGGTCGAGAGCTGGTGGAAGGTCAGGTTGGCAAAGTAGTCCTCGTCGTCCTTCTTGCCGGCCTTGGGGTCTACGGACACGTCGGCTTCGACCTTTCGGGACTCGGCCACCTGGATAGATAGAGTCCGATACTGGATGGGGATGCCGGAGTAGGGGCCCGTGGCGATGGCCTCCCGGCTGCCGCGGCGAGACAGGGAGCGGGAGTCCCTGCGGCGGCTCTGCTCGGCGGTCCTGCCTCTCGCGGGGTGCGTTACATCGTCAAAGGCGATGCGAAGATCGCGGTCGCCCTCCTGCTCGGTGACGGCCGTGGTAGGCCTGGCCTTTTCCTCGGCCATTGTTATAGGATGGGGGTTGGCCTGCGTGGCCGGCTGAGACTCGAGACGAAGAGGCAGCCCCTTCCTGGCCAACTTGGCAACGACGTCGACGTCGACGTCAATGTCACCGCGGTGACAGAGGTGACGGAGGTGTCGGTGGTGTCGGTAGTGTCGGTGGAATGAATGACGGTCGACGTATCGCAGCACGGCCTGGCAGGGATCCAATGACAAAGCGTGGCTATCACCAGCTTCTGCAGGAGCAGCTTCGAACCTCAAGATGCGATGCTACGTAGGCTGCCACGTTGTCTGCTGTCGACATATAGCATGCAACCGACACGCACGTACATACGACAAGCACGTCCGGGAGACAAAATTTTGGCGCAGCGGATGGACCTTAAAAGCCCTCAAATAAGAAAAGGACGATTCGCGGTGAAGGCAACGCGGACAGCCCTCGGTTGGCTTTGCCATGTTTTCCGGCCAGCCATGTCAACAAAGAAGGGGGTGCGGGTATAATGGCTGACAGCGTCCATGACTGGCCCATCTCCCGGGACGAAGCAGAGCAGGGTAAACAAAGGATGACTAGAAGATGCACCAAAAAGGTAATGATAAAAAAAATGGTTAGGAGAAGGAGTGTGGAGGGAGCGAGGATGGAGCGAGGATGGAGCGGGAAAAAAAAAAAAAAAAAAAAAACACACACACACGCTCGAGCGTTGACGATCCGCCTGCTGCCATTGGTAGAAAAGGCCTGGCGCGTTTAAGCTTCTCCCGACGCCCAAATGGCCTGGTTCGAGGCCAGATCACAAAGAGGCTGGCAACAAAGCCGTGGCGTCTCGAGTCCGTCGCCGCGCCATGTCGGTCCACAAGAATCCCGGCCATGCTTTGCTTTGCCGTTTAGCCGATGCGAACGGCACACCCGGCCGGAAAGCAGGTCAAGTAGAGGCTCGAAGCCTGGCCAGGACGCCTGGAGGGGGGGGGGGGTTTTGCCGGCTGGTGCTGGTGCTGGTGCTGGTGCTGGCTGGTTGATGGTGCGGGATGAAGTGACCAGGCTCTACGGTGACTACTGAGGAATAAGGAAGGATTCTGGATCCCAGTCCTGGTAAAAACAAAAAAAAAAATTGGCGGTCTGGACCGTTCTCGATTGTGCGCGTCGTCCATGGCATGTGCGAAATAACCACCCTGGCTGGAGCATCTGGAAGGTGCCGGCGGCATCACGTCATCCCATCGCTCGCCCGACCGCAACTTGAGCCATTTCAAAAGGTCGGAAAAAATCAAAATATTTTTCATTGGATTTTTTTTGATTTTATTTTTTATTTTGATTTTTTTTTTAAAAAAAACGAATAAAAAAAAACAGACAGAACCTGCCAGACCCCCAACGTAGAGATTGCCTGCTTCCGGTATGACGCAACAAAATCACCCACCCATTCGGATATTTCTTCTTCTTCTTTTTTCATCACGGCCGGCCTGTCATGACTTGGATGTTGTCTCACGCTCCTCTCTCTGCCTCGTTCCTTCCCCTTTCTCCGGTCGCAGCTGCTAATGCAGTGCCATGCCGCTGTGCCACCCACCCACCCACCGCAGCGCGCGGAAAGTTCCCTCTTGACACGCCCAATTCCCGAAATAAAATCACTCGTGTCATGAACCCCTGAATTTATTGATTGATTTATTTATTGTTTTCCGTTCAAGAGGGTACGAGAACCCTCTCTTTGGCCACACGTACACGTGACTTTTCACGGGTTCTCAGCTGGGATTCGTAAATGTGTCTGGTGCAGCAAGTCCAGGAAATCCCTGCCATGCGTGCCATATGTACAATCCTAATGAAGAAAAACGCTTGACGCTTTGGATTTCTTTTACGACCCACTCACTGCACATTGTATGTATGCACAATGTGGTATGTAGATATGGAGTCTCGCGGCGAGTCACAAACCCGAGTCACAATGCCGTGCCGATCCGGCGCGCTACTGGATTTTTAATATCTTCTAAAAGAATTTCATCTTTTAAGAGTCAGCATCTGGCCGGCGACATTTCCAGTGAGTCGGTCCCAGTTTCGGCGTCTCCGCTAGTGGCCTGGCCTCGTTGGAGGACGCCCGAGCTTCTGCGGTCTGCGGTCTGCGATGGGCGGAAAGTGGCAGCACGGAAACGAGAAACGGGGTTGGGAATGGCAAATGCATACATACATATATGTATGTACATATGTACATTGTACGTCCCATCCGTGCTCGTTCGTATTCGGCAACGATCCAAGGTATTTCAGCTCTCAGTTGGAGCCATTTTCCTTGCTCGGGCCCATGTTTTTGACATGGCAGACGTGCATTGTTTTGCATGTTGAAGCGGCTGCCGGGTAGGTAGGTCATCTTGACATGATTGAACTGCGTGTCGAGAATAAACGAGGGGTGCGGACGCCAGGCATCTTCATCGTGGTTTCTTGCTCTGTTGGGAGACATGACGGTCAACGGTCAGGTGGTAATCGACGATGCGCTTACGGGCATTCCCTGCAAGAAGCAGGCAAGATGAAGCATCAAGCATCAAAGAGACCAGAGAGAGCAGCACCAGGAAGGACAAGGACACCAAGAGGGACATCAAGAGGGACATCAAGAGGGACATCAAGAGGGACATCAAGAGGGACATCAAATGGGAAAATGGGACCGCAAGCCACATCGGCCGGGAGCGTTGGCGCGAGAGAATGCCCCTCGACGCCACACAAGATACTAGCCCCCGTCATCAGCCACCGCGCATGGCGGGGTGAAGCCGATAAGAGTCACAATCGGCCTGAGCTGTGTGTGACTCAAAGATGGACGAACCCTTGACGACCTTCAGGACCTTCAGGACCTTCAGGACCTTCAGGAGGTCTGCTCGCATCAACTTCTTGCATCAACTTCTTGCCAGTCACGTCCCGAGTCCATCGACACACACTCACAAGCACACGCACACGCACACGCACACGCACACGCACACGCACACGCACACGCACACGCACACACACATCTCTTGCCGCCATGGCCACCATCTACATTGACGAGGATATTGGCAAGGATGAGCCTACCCAGCAAGGAACGGAAGCATCGCCCTTCAAGACGCTGCAGTTTGCCTATCTCCAACACCCCGCCGAATCTCAATACCTGACGAGGAAATCCGCAACCGCCGACGACGAAGCCGCCAGAGAATGGAAGCCCGCCGCCAAGTCTGCCATGAAAAAGGCCGTCAACTACTACGAACAGCAAAAGAAAAAGGCCTCTCGCGAGCAAGAACTCGCTCTTCGCCGCAAGGCCGAGGAGGAGGAGCGCAACAAGGTCTTGGAGGAAGCCAAGAAGATTGTGCTGGACGAGGACACCAGCCTCCCCAAGCCCGTCACAATCAAGCTCGACGAGGTCGGCCATCACATCCAGCTCCGCAAGACGGACGACGCCGACAGCAAGGGAACTCGTGTCCGCGTCCTTGGCCGCGTTCACCGGGAGCGAAAGCAAAAGGATGTGCTCTTTGTCACGCTGCGCGATGGATACGGCTTCATGCAGGTCGTCATCTCGGGCAAGCTGGCCAAGACGTACGAAGCCATCACCTTGACCCGTGAGACGTCGATGGAGATTTTCGGCGAGATGCGCGAGGTGCCTGCCGGCGCCCGCGCTCCCCTCAACCGCGAGCTGCACGCCGACTTCTACAAGATACCCAAGCACTGGCGGGCTGCCGGTGGAGATGATGCCATCACAAACAGAGTCCAGGCTTCCGCCGAGCACGCCACCTTACTTGATCTGCGTCACCTGACGCTTCGGGGCGAGAATGCCTCCTCGGTCCTCCTGGTGCGTGATGCCCTCGAGTTTGCCTTCAACCAGGCCTACCACGAAGCCCGCATCCGAAAGGTCAGCCCGCCGGCTTTGGTACAGACCCAGGTCGAGGGCGGTGCTACGCTCTTCAAATTCGACTACTACGGCGCCGACGCCTTCCTGACGCAATCATCC
This sequence comes from Claviceps africana, assembly GCA_018360145.1. Lineage (NCBI taxonomy): Eukaryota > Fungi > Ascomycota > Sordariomycetes > Hypocreales > Clavicipitaceae > Claviceps > Claviceps africana. The sequence goes on from SRPY01000016.1 coordinate 123,806, forward strand.
CAACTCTACCTGGAGACCTGCCTGCCATCCATGGGCAGCGTGTACTGCATCGAAAAGTCATTCCGCGCGGAAAAGTCCCTGACCCGACGTCACCTGTCCGAGTTTACGCACATTGAAGCCGAACTGGACTTCATACAATTCGACGACCTGCTCGACCATCTCGAATTTCTCATCTGCCGCGTCATTGAGCTTACCATGGCCGACCCTGTCATTGCCGGATACATCAAGACCCTCAACCCCGAATTCCAGGTCCCCGAGCGCCCCTTTCTCCGCATGAAGTACTCTGATGCCATCCAATGGCTCATCGACCACGACATCCCCAACGAAGAGGGCAACCCTCACAACTTTGGCGACGACATCGCCGAGGCCGCAGAGCGAAGAATGACGGACATCATCAACAAGCCCATATTCCTGACCCACTTCCCCGCCCACATCAAGGCCTTCTACATGAAGAAGGACCCTGAAGACGCCAGAGTCACGGAGAGCGTAGACTGCCTCATGCCCGGCGTCGGTGAGATTGTGGGAGGCTCCATGAGGATAGACGAATACGAGGAGCTGCTCGCCGCGTGCAAGCGCGAGGGTCTCGATCCCGAGGCATACTACTGGTACTTTGACCAGCGCAAGTAAGTCGGGGCATTCTTGCTCTTCCATTCACTTATTGCTAGATGACGCTGGATGACGGCGTGGGCTAACTTACTCTCTCTCTCTCTCTCTCTCAAAAGATATGGCAGCTCGCCCCACGGCGGTTACGGCATCGGCCTCGAGCGCCTCCTGGCCTGGCTGTGCAAACAGCACACCGTGAGAGACTGCTGCCTGTACCCTCGCTACATGGGCCGCTGCAAGCCGTAGAGCCGCGTCTCTTTTGACGCGTATGTCAAGCCATCTTACCTCCGAGCACCCCTGACGCAGTGCGTCAAAAGACTAGGGCGAGAGAGGAAAGCGCGGAACAAGAGCTGTTGCTGGGTATCGACCGATGGCGATGATTTGTGGTGTTTTGATTCGAGGTTGCTCTGATGCCACACCGTCGCACGGATGTGCAGTGTGCTCTGTATGATAAACTTTGGGTAGACGACGTAGAAGGCCAGGACGAAACACTTGACAGATGCCGTGCCTCTGGCATCGCACGAGCTACTGTCTAGGCCACCGCGTTGGACTCGCATCTTGTCCATTGCATGAGCAAGGAATAAAAGACGTACTATTACACTCGGATTCCATCTATTGCCAAGAGTAGGGAATAAAAAGGCACTGTATTAAAACTCATTCTATCCATTCCTATAAGCAGGGAATAACAAAGCCACTGTGTTGCACTCATCCTATTTTTCACTATTAGCAAGGAATAAAAAAGCCACCGTGTTAAACTCGAATTCTAGCCATGCCATGAGCAAGGAAAATAAAAAAGCCACTATATTAAACTCATTCCATTTATCCATAAGGAAAAAAAAAAAAAAGACACCGCGCCATGAGTAAGCAAAATAAAAAGCCACTTTACTCAACCCCTTCTATCCATTTATAGGCAAGGGAAATAAAAAAAAACCCATCCTATTATTCTGCCCATGCCATGAGCAAGGAAAATAAAAAAGCCACCATATTAAACTTAGTCTACCCATACCATGACCATAGTAAACCCATCCGATCCATCCCCATGAGCAAGGGTATAACGCAACCGCCAACCCAAGTCCAGCAGAGCCCTGGACCTCACCCGCGTGATCGCGCCGCGAGGCAAAACAAGAGAGCACCCGGTTTCTTGCCCCGATGCCATCCGGACAAGGCCATGATTTCCAAGCCAGCAGACGCGGACAGCAAGGCACCGCCCGGGAGTCCTCGCACAAAAGACACCGGCCGTATCGGAATCCGATGGTCCCCAGGGTCGACCGCCGTGGGCCGAATCTAGTCTTTCAAGGGACGTCGGTCGTGGGCGTGAACGCGAAGGAGTTTATCTTGGGGCGGTACGGGGGCTGATTACGGATGCTCGTCTGGGGTTCTTCTCAAGAGGGCGACGAGATGGTGACGGGAAACCGATTGAAGAAGGGGACGTGGCTGATTGGTTGTTCGAATAGGACCCTCGTTTTATTTCACAAAGGACTTGGCTAGGGTTGGGGGATCTAATGATTGTATTTATCATAACGACACCCACGATCAGGAGTACCCGGGTAAGTATAGTGAATTATCTATAGCGACAAGGTCACTCTACGTCGAGCGGCGTTAGCGGCGCAAGTCGCCTTGTGGGAAATTCATCCAGGTTACTGTAGGTCGTGACGAGGTTCTTCGACGGGATGAACGAGTATCCCCGGCTCCGGATTGCGGAAACATTTGGTGGCCCTGGACTGGACCGTCTTTTCAACAGCGCGGTGGTAGTCGGGATGAAGGTTGGGAACCTGCAAGACTCGTCGCACGGCATTTGGGATGCAACATGTGCGTATATACAACATTTACCTATGTGTACTATTGTATATATGTATGTATGTATGTATGTACAGCATATGCACAAACGGAACTATCCGCGCGGCGATGCCTCCTCACGACCGCAGCCGGACGGTCGGCCTCACAGTTACGAGACGTTCCCCGGCTGGACATTCCAATGCAGTCACAAAGAAGCAGCAGCAAGCAGCGCCAGCATGGCAACGGCCATCGATCCAGATGATGCGGCCCGCCGTCTGCGCATCGGGCGCGCCACATGCGCCAGCTGAAAGCGTAAAAAACGCCGTGAGACGGGGGTCTTACTCATATTTGGCCGTGACGGCCGCGTGCTTTGCATCCGGCATCATCATTGTTCTGCCTCTGGAGCCGTGCCGGACCAACGACGTGTTTGGGTTCCGTCCGGCGAGTGAACACGGCCGCTTCCCCGCGACGGCACTTCTGTGCCGGCGGTCAAGAAAAACACCGGGGGCGTTCATGTCCTCTTATGCCATGACAAACGACCAGGCTTTTCCCTTCTACACGGCCTTTTGGGGGGGGGGCGTCTCGTGAGAGGATGTCGAGCTTCCCCCCCTGACAACCTCCCGTTCATGCTCAGGGCCAGCGTCAAGAGACCATGTTCCCAGACCACGTCTGTCGCGTGAGCTACAGTCACGAACCGGGGAATACAAGTCCCAGAAAGCCATTCAGCGACGAGGCGGCAGGAAAAACTCCCCGATAGGAAAAAAAACGTCCCGCACGCCAAAAGGCAACGACGCGCAAAAGTGCCAGCAGCCATCACCATGCTCGGCGGCCGTGTTGGACGAAATCCGTGTCACCACGACGCTGCGACTGTGCTGGCTATCACAAGGAAGCCACAACTGGTTGTCTGGACGAAAAATAATCTTGGCATGTCACCCGGCGTCGTCGTGACAGGAGCGTCCTTGCCATGGAGAAAGTGCGAATCTCTCTCCGCCACATGACGCTTGCGAGACGAGACACATAGGCCGGGATGTACAGCGCCGTGGTCGGCGAGCGAAAACGCCCGCGTCTCAGAATCCGAGATGCAATGTCATGGCCATGGCCTCGACGTGTTCGCGTGCGGCGTGTCTGCCGCTGGCCTCTCTGAGCACAGCGTGCATACGGCACGGCACACCGTTCTTCTCCACGATGCACCTTTGTCCTGTCGACGACCTGGGATACCACGAGAGGACACTGCAGGTCTCGGGGGAAACATAAGTTTCAGCTTGCACGGCACCTGGTGGACATATCTACAATATGAGATGTTGACCAAGAGGTTGTGGAGAGAGCTCTCGGCTCTCTTCTGTTTGGCGAGCGTGCAGAAATGGAAAGGCAATGGTTGCCGTCTTTTTCTTTTTTTCGTGGTTTTTTTTTGTGTCGCCATCATTGTCTGCCACATCTCATGCAGAGCACTTTTGGATCTTGACTAAAAGGTCTCGGGCAGCTCAAGTCTCAGATGACACCAGAACACCATGGGCACATCGCGGGAGACGGCTCAAGACCGGGCAACAGACATGCAAAGACGTCGCGGAGCCGCGGCACAGGCAGTCTACACCTCGTCAAAGATGGGTGACCAGAGACGACGACGAAACCATATAAAAAGGCCTCGAGCCGGACGTTTGGGGGGGAAGAAGGAGCTTCCGGGACTGGGAAAATCAAGCTCATCCAGTTTCCTTGTAATCCCGGCCATCAACGTGAACAACCGCCGCAATGCATCTCGCTCGCCTCCTACCGCTGCTCACTCTCGCGGCCGCCGCATCCTCCAAGAGGGCAGAGCCCGCGCCTCTCCATGCCCCCGTCGAGGACGCCAAGGTCATCGCCGGCAAGTACATTGTCAAGTTGAAAGACCATGCCGGCGCCTCGGGGCTCAGCGACGTCGTCAAGTCGCTGGCCGAAAAGCCCGAGCAGACGTACGACGGCGTCTTCAAGGGCTTTGCCGCCAAGCTTGACGAAGCCGGCCTGAAGGCTCTCCGGGAGCATCCCGATGTGAGTTTGATGGTTTCCCCCAAGCCGACAACGGAAGAGAAAGGAGAGGACCTTGTTTGGCAGCATCGGAACCAGCTGACACGTTGGCTCCCCCAACAAGGTTGACTACATCGAGCACGATCAGCAGGCCTCGGGGTCGGCGATTGTCAAACAACCCAATCCTCCTTGGGGCCTCGCCCGCATCTCCCATCGCCAACTCACGCTCGCCGAATACCCCTTTGACGACAGCGCCGGCGTAGGCGTCTGCGTCTACATCATCGACACGGGCGTCGATGCTCAACACCCGGTGAGGCGCCTCCCGTTTGCGCACATCCCCCCTCGTCTCGATGGGCCGCTGACGGAGTGAATAGCAATTCCAAGGTCGAGCCCAGCAGATCCGATCCTTTGTCCCGGGGTCCAACATCGACGACAACGGTCACGGCACCCACGTCGCCGGGACAGTAGGCAGTCTCACGTTCGGCGTTGCCAAGAGGGCCACCATTCTGGGCGTCAAGGTCCTCCGCTACGACAACTCCGGTGAGTGGTCCTACATCATTGCGGGCATGGACTTTGTCTACCAGGACGCCCCGAAGCGGCGAGCCCAGTGCCCCAACGGCTTCGTCGTCAACATGTCCCTCGGCGGTGGTCTTGTCCAAGCCGCCAACAACGCAGCGCGTCAGCTCGTCAACGCCGGCTTCTTCGTTGCCGTTGCGGCGGGCAACGACAACAAAGATGCGCGTAACGTCTCGCCGGCCTCGGAACCGACCGTCTGCACCGTCGGAGCGACCTCCAGGTATGACACCCGGTATACCATGTCCAACTGGGGCCCTGCGCTTGATATATTGGCTCCTGGTGTGGATGTGGTTTCCACCTTTCCCGGTGGCAGGACGGTACGTCTCTCTCTTTTTCTCTCTGCCCCTGCTTTCTCACTTTCACTTTCTGTCATTTATTTTTTGTCCCCTTGACATTCCATCTCGCCTAGTTTTTTTTTGTTTTTTTTTTTGTTGTTTTTTTTTTGTTTTTTTTTTTTTTTTTTTTTTTTTTTTTTTTTTTTTTTTTTTTTTTTTTTTTTTTTTTTTTTTT